>JZKD02S1770954.1:418504-445261 GCA_000966675.3 Picea glauca
TGTTGTATCTTCATTTTCATTTTCCTTCATGTCCAAATAACTTCATCAATATTCTGGTCCAAAACCCATGACTAGGGTTGACATCAATGACAACAACCAATCTTCCAACAAATAAAACGGTGTCGAATGTACCGACATATTATGCGAAGGTGGTCCTTGACTCCCTATTCCAAATAAACTATGGTGTGTAGGTGGCGCGGTGGATTGCTGATGCATGCCGCCGAGCGAAGGGGACAAAGGAGGTATATGACATCCCCCATAAGGAAAATCATTAAAAGGAGATGAAGTGCCCCCCATGTGGCTTTGCAGAGGATCATTAGATCTCCTTGCCCCTAGACCTAAATTATGTGAAGTGGAGTAGGAAAGTACAGGACTTGTACCTGAGCTAGGCATCCCGTATGAGAACGGAGGGCCTGTCACACTTGGTGTGAAAGGGGTTGTGGCCCCCTCCATAGATGAGATTGGACCACTATGTGAGGTAGAGGCAGTTGAGACCATGGTGGCTCGGATCGGTGATGGTGGGTTAGGAGGTGGAAACTCTCCTGTGGTGACAATCGTAGTGGGAATTGATGAATTCCGAGAGGGAGTGACAACATTTGTTTCAATTGTTGGATGTGACACTGTCTGGCACTCGTAAGGGTGAATCAGTATGATGATGGGTGTCAAAAGATCAGTGGTTGAAGTTTTAGGTGGACCAAGAGCTTTTACTCCAAAGTCTAAAATGATTGTTTCCTTCGGATGTTGGTCGAGCACAATTTCTTGTGACCCAGTCGCTTCAAAAGACCCTTGTTGCTCTAGCTTTCACCTTAGTGGTGGCGGGGGTGGCTCCAGTGTAACCGGTGATAGGCCCAGAATCCTTCATGACCGGTGGAGCTCGTGATCCTCCACTATGTGAGAAGATCAAAGACACTCTAGGGCTATCTATTCGTTCAAAAAACAACACACACTAAAAAAGTTCCTACAAGATAAAACCAACAAACACTAAACTAATTGGAAGAACAGTTACAACAACCAACACTAGAGAAACTTACCAGTGTAAGTGAAACTCAAACACGGAAGCACCCTCTGGATATACTCTACAAAGAGTGGCCTGATGTTTGTCCTAGGTACCGTGGTATACCCCCGCAGTTACCTGTGTATGTCCCTAAAAAGATAGGCAACTAGGTTGCCAGTGCGCAAACAATCACCAGGCGGGTACAGTCAAAAGTCGAGTAGACCACAATGAGAAGGGTATCGAAAGAAAGTGGTCCAAAAGACAACTGAGGACCTCGAATGGATTTGAGACCCAAGAAGCTCCGTGGAAAATGCAATCGACGGAATCCCAAGACAAGCCCTCTATATGTGTTCTCCACTACGATTGGTCCAGCTTTGGAGGGGTTATCTCTGCTACCTTTCTGCACACGACCTCATGTTTATCCCCTGTGTTAGAGGGGGGTCCCAGATAACTTTCATGATACTAGACTTTGACACTCCCTAACTCAGACTCCAATGTTTGATTTTAATGGCCTTGAAGAGTTTCCTTTCCAACATAATTTAAGGCCCTAACCCTAAACTAGTTGGTTGACCCTACAAACATAAAAATTCTAATGAATTTTAGATTTAGCATTAATTTTTATGGCTTGGATTAATTCAAAGGTTATGAAAGTGAAACTAGTGACGTTTGAAATACAAGAGCAAAATAAACAGAAAGCTGGAAACAAAAACCTTTACTTCACTCAACTCTTAAACAACTTTTCAAACTTAAATTTTTTTCTAAGATCTTTGAACAACAAACTCAAAGAAGAATTTCACTCGACTACGAGCTACTTATGATCTAAGTAAACCATCAAGAAATTATGAAAGCAAAGACTTTTTCCTAGTTACTAATGCAAAACAACACTTTTTAACCAACAAAGAAATAAAAGTTTTTTTTTTATTTGAATGCTCACAAAGAAAAAAGGAAAAATATCAACAATTCAAAACCAAGAAAACTTCTGGCCTAAGCACAGATCACAAAGAGTAACTTTAAAAGTCACACACAAGAAAATTAAAATTGGACTCTCACACTTGTATAAAAACCCTATAAAAGAAAAATTTTGAGGAAAACTTATAAAAGAAAAAAGAAAGTTATTGTTGTGATCAAACCTAAGTTACTGACCGCTATGACAGAGACCCAAACCTGAGAGGTATAACTCTTGTCAAAAGAAAGGATGACTGCCTCACCTTCAACAAAAATTCCCTCCACAAGCACACTGCTGATAGTTCCACAGCAAGCGTGTGCACGCGAGCTGTGTAAAGTCAGAGCGCGTGTACACGCGTGATAGCCTTATATAGGCCATGTGTATATCTGAAACTCTGAGACAAATGAAAATCCAAGCAATGCATCCCAGACAGAGATTAATGGTACTGAGAACCGAAATCTCTTGAAGACTCAGACGCTTACTTTAACAGAAAAAATAAAACAATTCAAGGAAAACTTCATAGAACAAACCAATCTGAGGTGAAACCTAAGCTATAGACTGCAAACAACAAAGACTAGAAATATTTCTAGAAAACCCCTGAGAAGGACTAATTCTGATAGGGAAGAGGATGACTGCCCCTTTAAAAGAAATTTTCTGGAATCATACACACGACTGACACTTCCTCAGCTAGCGTGTACACGCGGGTTGTGAGAATGCAGGGCGTGGTTACATGCATTTAGACCTTATACAGGCCGTGTGTACCTCTGTGGGTCTTAGGAAAAAAAATTACAGTCAAGCAAATAAACAGAGATAACTGGTATGGAAGACCCGAATCTTTGTTAGCTCAGACTTTTGCACAAACTTTAAAAACAGGAAATGAAACTAGTTCTTAAAAATACCCCCCAAAAAAAATTCCCAGAAACCCTAGACTTTCCTCAGTATGGTCGCCAATTCTGTTGTGAGTGGGAAATCCCTCTACGGACTAACAGCTAGGGTTTAATTATTCATGCATAAAATACCTAAAGATTTCTACTTTCTACCATCATCCCAGACCTAATCCCCATTATTCTTAAGCAAATACATAGTTAAGAAGATCAAGTGAGCATACCTTATTTTGAGCATTTGATGTCGATCCTTCCTCATGCTTGATCGCTTTTTGATTGCACCTCTCCTCCCAAGGCTGACCTGCATTCACACAAAACAAACAAAAAACTCCACATGCATTTGATATATAGATTAATGGGTTAGAGATTCAATAAAAAAGTATGCAATAAACCATGAAAACCTCATATGGTGGGACGGGAAAAGTATTTCTTTATTATTAACTTCAACAAATCAACTTACAATGATGAAGCCAACTGATTCTCCATGAACCTGGTCATGGGCTTCTCTTCAACTGTCCTCCAACTTCTTTTCTCTATCTTTCTCTTTGCACAAGGATGGCTAAAGGGTTGGGACAAAGGGAATGCGCAATCGGGTATAGTTTCTTTACTATGATTCTCCTCTTCCAAATGGGACCCCTAACCCTTCTTTTATAGGCTAGAAGAAGCTGGGTATTTGGTCGAACCCTCGACCATGCATGGCCAGAAGGTTTAGTTAACTCACCCAAAGTTGTGTGTTCCGTCGAAAACTTTCCTTTTTTCGTGATTTTGTAGGTACATGCGGGTTGTTTTGGGTCAGCTAGCGTGTACACATGTACAATAATGGAGTAGGGTGCATGGGCCTTTATAAAGAGGTTTTTAAGAAGAGTTGTTAAGCAGTGCTTTGGAAAAGAAGGAATTTGAGATGGCCTGATGACAAGTAAGCATGTCTGGTGCAAATTAGGGTTATAACAACGAGATAAGCCCTATTATAATTGTATAAATACGTAAGGGTTTTGGGATAGAGAGTAAACAGAGAGTAATAAAAGATAGTGAATAAGTATGTATGAGAGAACACACCACATATGCATACAAAGTTCAAGGGGAAGACATATTGGAAGGAGGGGTACCACAATACAATACTCCGAGGGGATACAATCAAGGAGGAAGAGGAGGATTTTGAGGTCGGGGAAGAGGAGGATTCAACAGAGGAAGAGGACCAGTTATTTGTTATAACTATAACCAGCCTGGGAATTTGGTGCGAGATTGGTCGAATCCTTATACAACGTGCACATACTGTAGATAGTTGGATCATGCAACAACATATTTTCTGTTGTTGATCGCAACCAGAAGAGTGTAGCGATCGACTTGAGGTAGAAAAAATTACTTGAGGAGGAGAAAGAACAAGAGTTGATGCAACCGAACAAGGAATTATGACTGACTAGTGGGTTAGGAAAGCAGTAGAACCTCCTTTGACATTTGATTCTTGGAAATAAAGAGACAAATATAAGAAATCAAGGAAGGAGATGTTAGAAACATAATGGAGAGCATCGACCTTGCAACCTGTGTATTACATGCCTCCAGCCTATGACCACTCGATGATAGAAAGGGCATTTGAGAAGGTAAGCACTCTAAAAGGTTTCTTAGAGAGTTTCTTAGAACTAATGAAGGATGGAACTGCATTGAATGCATTGTGTGGGGTGATCAACTAGTGTGCGTAAGATAAAGAAGCACTTGGTGCACAACGAGTAGTTAATCATATACAATGTAAGAAAAGGATGAATGTGGAATTCTGACTTAATGCATAGGTAGGAGACTATGACATGGATAATATTGTTGTAAGGTCTAGTTGACTATATCAACTAGACCTGAAAATCGACAAAGAGATAGTCGGTCTATTTTTGAAGTCAGAATTATAATTCGGTTGAAGTCTCTATTAACCAACCGACCTAGGAAGTTAAGTAGTTATAACTACCTAGTAACTAAACATATAGGTATAAATAGACAAGCTCTATGAGAAAGATTGTATCTATTGTGTTGTATTGACTTTTCATATAATAAATTATTGTTCTTTGGGCTTCCATTACTTTGTGTATGCCTCTATCTACATGTATATGAATCTATGATTTCTTATGTGTTGAACTACTAGTAGCAATCCCCTACTTTCCCCTAGATTACAACATTGGTTCCATTGCTGGTAGTTTTGAATCCAAGCATGCATATGTTCATATAGATGATAACTCTACAAGACATATGCAAATGGTGGGACTGAAAAACTAAAAATTACATCAATAAATATGCACGGAGAAACAACCTAATGCTAGTAGAATCATGCTCACCATTTTTCTCAGAGACCCACGAAATATATCTAGAAGCTATTCCGGAAGCCTTGTTCGAGTACATAAACAAATCCGATAATATGTAAATTGACGCTCGATGAAAAATTAACCCTCAAACTCAAAAACGGGGGTCAAACGAATCTGCATGAGTGGGTTGAAAGAATCACTGAATATTGTATAAAAAAACAAGCTATCGAGGATCAAACATCCCTCGATACAATAAAAGATGAATTCTACACAAAGCTACATGATGGATTCCTGTGCATAATTCCTATACTGTTGCAATTTTTTTTCTCGATGAAGGCATAGATGACATTGCCAAATTTCAATCTCAACTTGGCACACCACCGTCAAATAGTCACTGGGAAGAGAGAGATGAAAAGTGGGCCAAATTTCTAGAAGCAAGGTGAAAATATACATAACAAACGTGGGACTACTTTTTGAGAAAATAAACATGGCCACTCTCATCAACTTCGAGTAAGTGGGGGCGACATTCATGGGTCGGCTAATCCATGAGATTCCATAGGAAAAGAGCATATAGACATTCAATCAACTGAAGCATAAATGTATTCAAGAGGGAAACAAATTTACAAACAAACATATGACATCCAAAAATTGGAGTGAGATAAGAGAGAAAAGAAAAGAGAGGAGATTCATAACCTATGGAACATTTGAAAAATGAACATAGAAATGATCGGAGCAAATTAGATTGAAAGAGCACTCGAGTAGTTTGAGTTTGAAATAAATTGACCAGAGTTGGAAATAATAGCATCCACGATGATCCCTGACAGAAGTAATGAAGCATCGTTGATAGAGGCTAGCATGGACACCCATCAACTATATAAACAAGATGAAAGAATGGATTACGAAGAATCGGGACCAACGATACGCTCTCCTCTTGTTCAAGCAACCAATCCTCAAATTAGAGAATTTATTAAACAAATACTTCATATTGACGAACAATCTCCACAATTATGGTATAGAACCGATAGGCATGGAAATTTACGTGACACACTGATTGTCAAGATAGAAATAAATGAAGTTGATACAATTCTCATCCACATCAAGGATCTCATGGACCTGACCCCCTTGCCAAATATTATATCAAGAGAATAAAATCTAATAAATTATAGTGGTGAACTGACACGTCCGATAGAATGACGTCTCATTGAATATAAAGACCAAATTTCTTAGATCAAATAACTAACTTCTCGAGAAATCAAGAAACAATTACTACTTGAATACCATCCTCTTGAAGACTGATCGACATAAAAGTTGACAGAAGAACAACCAAATAAGATTTATACTTCCCAGTCAAAAATCATTATAAGTCGAGGATCACAAAAATATAACATTCTTAAGGAAGCCATGGGACTAAATAATATTCCCCTTTACGAAGGAGATGAATACCCAAGAAGACATTGGTTTTTTTACGAAAAAATCTGGGATGCAACAAACATATCAAATGAAGATAAGAAGATGGTGAAATTCAATGTCGCTCTTAGACACCGTGCTCTAACTTGGTTCATGAATCTCACAGAAAATCAAAGTCGATCAAAATCAGAAATAAAAAATATTTTTTTTATCATTTTTCAAGGTCCAAGATGTTACACACTTGGCTACAGAAAAGATGAAAGAAACAATGCAACGACCAGGTGAGTTGGTCTGTGAATACGAAAAAATATTCAAAGATCTAGTTAGCCAAATACCATCGAAAATTGACCAAAGCATACTAGTACAATGGTACATAGCCAGATTGCTATAATGAATTAGAAATCCATTAAGGCTTTATAAGATAACCTCATGTGAAGACACTTTACAGAAAGCGCAATGGGTTGATTCAGATGATGACGGCCCATCAACTTCCTTGTCGACAGAAAGTTTAGAGGAAAAACTAGAACATCTACAACAAACCATTAAAAATCTATCCCTGAGAAGAAGCGAGCTATGATGTACAACATGTTGCGAATATTGTCATACAAAAGATACTTGCAATCTTAAAGAAAAAGCACTTGGAACAACAAATGCATGACGAGTGCAAACGGAAACATACTGCAACATATGTGAAATCTTGAACGAACATAGTGTATAAGATTTCTTGCACAATTTGAAAAACACCAAGTGGTTTCATATCTGTGAAATGCACAGTCACATAACATCTGAGTGCCGCCTAAATGCACATAATATAAATGTAAATGCAATCTATCATACTAAATAAACTGATCATAATAACATTTATGGGAGAAGAATTGATTATTATGGTAGAGGTAGTGGTCGAGAGGGTCGAGGTCGAGCTGAATTCCAAGGTCGTGGTCAGGGTCATGATCGAGGTCGACCATACTGTTACAAATGCTATAAAGATGACCATATTAACCCCGAATGCCCAATAAAATATTAGTTTGACTTGAAATTTTGTAACATTTATGGCATTGGTGATCACTCATTGGAAGACTGTCCAATAGTACTTGACAAGATCATGACCAAAAAGAATGTAAACCTCTTATATGCAGTCTCAAAAGAAGAAGTGCTAAATTCAAATAACTTACACATTGTAACTAGATCAGGCACAGGATGAGATAATCTCCCCTTACATGATTGATAGTCAGGGAAATCTAATCAGTTCCCAAATCCAGATAAAGAAGAGCATATTATGAGAGAAGTTCTTAAATTCTTCAGAAATTCTAATCAAGACCAACCAAACAGAGGAAGAAAAAATGAAGATATGGTATAAGAAATCTTACAACTCTTAAAATAAAATAATTCAATCAGTTGATTGCTAGATATGATTAATATACTAAGAGAGTATAAATAAGGACAAAGACCATCCAAATACATCAGACACTCTCCTGTAAAAATGAATATTACAACCCACAGGTTGAATTAGAAATTCATGGGGTGTTGATTAACCAGGAAGTAGTCGAATTTGGATGACAAGTAAATATCCTACCTTGAGAGACATAGATACAGTTGGGATGACCCTCACTGGATCCAACACTAAATTACCTAAAGTTAGCATATCAAAGATTAATAGAGCATGTTGGTATACCTAGAAACATTGAAACTTACATCATGGGTATACTGACGTCAATCGACTTCTAAGTAATCGAATTAGTCGAGGGAATGATAGCATATGTAGCACTTTTCTATAGACCATGGGGACGACAAATAAAAGAAAATATCTCCCTTGAAAAAGATAGAATCAATTTAAAATAGAATGGAAGAAAAATAATAATTCCTCTAGATCCTAGTGAAGGGAAACCTTGGAGTGAGTCATTGGATGAATATAAAGAAGCACAATGTCTATACCAAATAGTAAATGAACAAAGATATTATGTCGAATCAAATTCACAAGGAGAAATATCAATCGAATCTCCCCTGTCAGTCAGACACAATTCCAACTCAACATTATACAACTGGAAGATTGAAAATTATGAAGCACACTCAAAATATTGTTGGACCATTGAAGCCATCCCAATTACAGTTCCAAAACATTCTATTCAATTCAAGTAGTACCTATAGTTTATGAAAAAATACTCCCAAAAACACCTACTCTTATTCCGACTGAAAACACGGTAAAAGAGCCATTACGTTACAACGAACAAAATGTTCCATCAACACATGTCGAGGAAGTTTCTAAATCTATTGGAGAACAAGGAATAAATCAAACCTTGGTAGAAACCTTGGATATGGGATTTGATTTGAATGTCATTATAAAGGAGACATGGGAAATTATGGGAAAACCGAAGTTGATCTTCTCACCAACTCAGTTGAGGCTAGAAAATCAACACAAGATTGTTCTGATTGGAAGACTGACAAGGGTGAATGTTAACATCAATGGAGTGAAAAAAACATCATATTCTGAAGTAATCAAGATAATGGATGGTAGTAAACCTTATATAATGTTACTTGGAATCAATTTGGATTTCAATAATCAAACCATTATTGATTTGAAAAAGAGATAAATGATCTTTGAAGTAGAATACTTGAGAGTTACTGCACCATTGGATCCCACATAAGGAAGGAGATATGTGGAATCGACAATGGGAAAAGAACTTGATAAACTTTACAATGTGACTAAATGGATGGATGACTATCTTAATCCTACTATTGAGGGTGTACTTAGTTGGAAAAGTATTAGTTCTTGCGCATCAGATTCAGAAGAAGACATGGAACATTGACAACATAGGTTACATGAAGTATCTACAAGGAGATGTTCTCATATTACATGCACATTGCATTGGATTGGAGTTGAGGTATGTGATCCCCCAAAATGTGATGGACTAACAGATGTAGAAATTTTTGTAAAAGAATTTGAATCGCAGATATTAGAACAACAAAGATTGATAGATTTAGATATCACACTGAAAGAGACTCCTGCAAGGTGGTGGGATGTGCATAAAGACATAATAGATAATTGGTGGCATTGTAGAATGTTGTTACAGATTAGGTTTGGGACATAAAATACATATACTGTGTAGAAGTATACTGGGTTGAGTTGTCCTACATATCATCTCACACAGTGCACCACAAAATGGAGCTCATTACTTAAGAAGGAATGGACACCCTTGTTTGTACACACTCTGGATATGATCCTGAAGAATCGGTACTTGGAACTCAAAGTACACAGAGGAACAATAGATTGGGAATATTTTAATCACAACTTCAAGGTAACTTTAAAGTTTGAATATGATACCCCTTCGGTAAACACAACTTTGCATATTATCAAGAACAATATCTTTACATTAGAATAATTGACGATACCAATGCCCTTATGTAGTGCACCCGCATATTCTACGAATGTTCAATAGGTTTTGGAATTCTATAACGTTGTTGGAGAGGACCAAGAGGATGAATACCTGAGAAATTTTCAAATACTAGAAACCAAAGGAGAGCGCGTAGTAGAGGTTCCCAAGCTTGAATCTACCAAGTATACAAAGTCGTTGAAAATGTGCAAGGTGAATATTGGTACGAAGGATAATCCCAAGTTCGTAAACATTAGAGATTACTGAAATGAAGAAACTGTCGAGAATATTGTTGATTTATTGTGTGAATAGCATGACCTTTTTCCAACTACATTTTTAGAAATGAAAGGGATTTCTAGGGAGCTAAGGGAGATGCAGATTCCTTTGAATCTGGATACCAAGCTAGTGAAGCAAAGACCATACCAATTGAACCCAGTATATAAGCAAAAAGTGAAAGTAGAAATAGATAGGATGTTGGAAGTAAGGATTAGTGAACCTATCACTGAGTCATAATGGATCAGTCCAATGGTGAATTAGGATAAGAAAATAGGTGGAATCATAATTTGCATGGATCTGCAGAAATTAAATGATGCTTGATTACATGACCCATTTCCTATTCCATTTACAGATGATGTTTTGGAGAATGTAGGATGACAATAAGCTTACTCATTATTAATGGATTCTATGAGTATCACCAGATTAAGAATGTGAAGGAGGATATGTATAAGACAACATTTGTGATGAAATGGGGATGTTATCAGTACACAGTCATGCCTTTTGGGTTGAAAATGGCACCAACAATGTTTTCCCGAGTTGTTGTCGCAACTTTTAAAGAATTTATTCATAAATTCCTAAAAGTATGCTTGGATGATTGGACAATGTTCAGTTTCTTGAAGGAACATATTGAAATTGTACTTTTAATGTTGGATATATGTAGATAGTTCGATATTTCATTGAACTTGAAGAAGTGTATTTTTTGCGCACCATTTGGTATCCTGCTAGGTATTGTAGTATGTAAACAATGAATTTTGTTTGATCATGTGAAGATTGTTGTTATTGTTGATTTTCCAAAACCTAATTCAGTGTGACAAATACAAGAAACATTGGGTCACACGGGGTACTACAAGAAGTTTATCCGGGGATACGTGTAGACCACAACTCCACTCGAAAAATTGTTGAAAAAGGAGGTCAAGTTTCAATGGAACAATGAATTTCAACAAAGTTTGGATACCTTAAAGCAGAAACTGGTTACTGCACCAATTTTAGTACTTCCATATTGGAAGAAGGAATTCCATGTCCACATAGATGCATCATCTATAGTGTTAGGTGCATTTCTAGCTCAACTAGGGGAAGGAGGATTGGATCATCCCATTGCATTTTCCAATAGAAAGTTTTCGACTACTGAACATAATTACACTACTACAAAACACAAAGGACTATAAATGGTGTATGCACTACAAAATTTTAGGCATTATCTTCTAGGATCACACTTTAAGATGTACACAGATCATTTTGCGTTGATATACTTATTCAATAATCCAGTGTTGGTGGGGGGGGGGAGATATGCAAATGGCTATTACTATTTCAGGAGTATGATTTTGAAATGATTATGAAACCAGGAAAATTAACTTAGGACCTGATCATTTGTTGCACATACTAACATGGGAAGATGCATGAAATTTGGATGAAATTCTACCATATGCGCACTTGTTCGTAGTATAGACAGTCGAAGATTACTTTGCAGATATTGTCTAGTTCTTGAGCACAAGAATAGTCCCACCTGACTTTCCAATTGCAGAGAAGAATTAGTGAGTAGTAAAGGCAAGATATTATCAACTCATAGCGGGTAATTTGTATAAGTTAGGCACAAATGGTATTCTTCTATGATGTGTACTAGAGCACAAGAGGCCTATGATATTATCAGAGACACATGAAGGAATTGCGAGAGGCCACTATGCAAGGAAAGAAATGACTCATTTTTTTTTGTGTGCAAGACTTTGGTGGCTGACCCTTCATAAGGATGCTAAGGAGTTATGTCAGACCTGTGATTTATGTCAGCGAGTTGGGAAGCCATATAGAAGAGATGAGATTCCTTTAATACTGCAAATTACATTGCATGCCATTGATAAATGGGTAGCTGATTTCATTGGACTAATCAACCACCAACAAAATGGTTAGGAGCAAGATATATAATCATTGTGACAGGTTGAAAAAGATGTGTAATATAAGTCAAGATGGCCAGGACCTAAAGATTCCTGCAGTACTATGGGAATATTAGACTACATGTAAGAAGTTTACATGACATACACCATTCCAATTAGTATATGGCTAGGAAGTAGCTATGCCCATGGAGTTCATTGTGCCAAGTCTATGCATTTTCGTGCTTACAGAGCTCATTGATTCTGGTGTAGTAGAGAAAAGATTGTCAGAGCTAGTGGAACTAGAGGAAGACCACTTCGTCGTAGGATTTCATCAACGAGTTTAGAAAGTGCGTGAAAATGCATGGTGTGATAGAAATATTAAAAAGAAGAAGTTCTAGATGAGAGACCTAGTTTTTCTCTATGACAACAAATTTTTGCAGCACCCTAGAAAGTTCCAAATGCACTGGTTGGGTCCGTATGTGATAATATTTGTGACAGAAAAATAGAAAATTTGAATTTGATGCGCCCACGCACACACATGCAAAGAATATAACACATACCCAAAATTCTCCCACTTGTTGTTTTCTTTGCATCTAGGGGTCCACAGGATTATATAGCCAACAATCTAGGGAAACAATGCCCATTGTTACTCTACACCAAGAGAACTTTTCTGTGCTCACATAATTTGTCAATGAATCTGCAACATTCTTTGAAGTGTCAACCTTTTTCCAACAACACCTTCTTTTCTTCAACCATGTCTCTCACAAAGTGATATTGAACATCAATATGATTTGTCTTCGAATGATAATCTGGGTTCTTTTCCAGGAAGATTTCACTTTGACTTTCACAATATAATCTCACCGCTTGTTGTAACAAACCAATACATGAATACAATATCTGTAACCATTATGTTTCCTTGCTTGCATGAGTGGATGCCATGTATTCAACTTCTATAGTTGAGAGTGCCACTATAGCCTGTCTTTTGCTCATCCAAATGATTGCTCCTCCAAATAGGTTAAACACATACCCACTTGTAGATCTTCTGCAATCCAGATATATAGCCCAGTCTGCATCAACAAAGCCATGTATTTCCACCACTCTATCCAATCCTGGTCTTCCTTGGTAGCACAATCCATAACTGGTAGTGCCATGAAGATACTTGAAGACCCTCTTTACTGCTATCTAATGCTCCTTCTGTAGTTTTGACATATACCTGCTCAAAAATCCCACTACATGTGCACTGTACGGTATAGCACAAACCATTGCATACATCAAACTACCAACTGCACTGGCATAAGGAACATGGGACATGTCCTCTTCTTATTCCTGTGTCCTGGGACACTGATCTGCAGATAAATTTACACCTATAGGAATATGAACCTTGACCAGTTTACTTCCATGCATATTAAACCTCTACAATATCATCTCAACATATTTTCTTTGATTCAACCAGAGTTTCATGTTTACATGATCTTTTTTAATCTCCATTCCTAGAATAAAGTTAGCAGGACTGAGATCCTTCATGTAAAATTTGGAGGATAGCTACAATTTCACCTCCTTGATAACATCCATGTTATTTCCTACAAACAACATGTCATCAACATACAACACTACATAAATGAAGTGATTACCAACCTGCTTGGAATATACACAGTGATCAACCCCACTTCTCACAAATCCCAATCCAAGGATGTATGCGTCAAACTTTTGGTACCACATCCTAGGTGATTGCTTCAGACCATATAGTGACTTATTTAGCTTATAGACCAGCTCTTTCTTTCCCTTCACTACAAATCCTTCTGGTTGCTTCATGTAGATTTATTCTTCCAGATCCCCATGTAGGAATGATGTCTTCACATATATCTATTCCACTTCAATATCAAAAGAAACAACAATAGATAAAATAACTCTAATAGAATTTAACTTGGCAACAAAAGAATAAATATCACCAAAGTCATTTCCGTCTACCTGGGAATAACCTTTTGCTACTAAATAAGCTTTGTATTTCTCCACTTTTCCTTCTGCATTAAACTTATTCTTAAACAACCATTTTCTACCAACAAATTTTCTTCTAGCTGGAAACTCAACTATATCCCATGCCTCATTCTTATCCAAGGCATCCATTTCTTCAACCATGACATTCTTCCAGAGTTTACTATCCTCTAAATTCACTGCTTCCCTGACAGTTCTGGGATCATCATCAGTAATAGATAAAGAAAAATTAGAACAAAAATTAGGTGGAATATACCTTTTTGGTTTCCTTCTTTCCCTCACTGATCTCCTCAATACTAGGGTATGAGGTTCTTCTTCTTCTTCTTCATCTTCTTTAGATGATTCATATTTTTCATCATCCAAATCAAATTCTATTTTCTCAGGTTATTCTGGCCTTGGTAAGAATTCTTGTTTGAAAACATCTTTTACCTCTCTGAAAACAACATCTCGACTGTAAACAATCTTCTTAGTTTTTGGGTTCCAAATCTTATAACCTTTCACACCATATTTATAACCAATAAAAATACACTTTTCAACTTTTTAATCTAGCTTATTCCTATTTTCCTTTGGAACATGTACATAAGCATCAAAACCAAACACTCTAAGATGTTCAAGGGAGGGTTTCTTTCTAGTCCATACCTCATTAAGATTTTTATCATCCAGTGCTGATGAGGGTGATCGATTGACCAGGTAACATGTTGTACCCACTACCTCTGCTCAGAATTCCTGTCCTAACTCGGCAGTGTTGAGCATGCTCCTTGATTTTTCCATCAATGTCTTATTCATCCTTTTTGCAACTCCATTCTGCTGAGGTGTGTATGGATTAGTCTTCTGCCTTGCTATACCACAGTTCTTACATAATTATTTGTATTCATTTCAGCAGAATTCTCCACCATTATCTGTCCTCAATACCTTTATTTTCTTCTCTATCTGATTTTCTACCAGAGCCTTAAACTCTTTAAATTTATCAGATAGCTCATATTTCTTTCTAAGAAAATAAATCCATGTGTTCCTTGAGAAATCATCTATGAATGAAACATAATACACAGATTTACCTAGTGATGGAACTCACACAGGTCCAAACACATCACTTTGTATCAACTCTAAGATCCCCTTTGCTTTTGTAGCACCAGATGGAAATGTTACTCGATTATGTTTTCCATATATGAAATGTTCACAAAAATCAAAATCCAGAGTGCAGTTAGACATATGTTCAACCATACCTTTAATGTGTAGTGTTTGAAGGCCCTTTTCTCCAATATGACCCAGTCTTTGATGTCAGATCATGGTCTTCTTTCCAAGGATAGTATTGGTCTTGTCTTATTTATTTGTCTACTTAGGGGAAAAAAAAATGTTACACCCATTAGTATAAGTTCTTCCCAACAACTTGTACAAAGTTCCACATTGAAATCCCTTCATCAACACCATTGCTCCTCGTACCATCTTACAAGTGCCCTTTCCCAATACAATATCCACTCCTGCATCATCCAACTTTCTTATATATATTAGGATCCTGGCTAGTTTTGGAATGTGCATAACCCCATGGAGAGTTCTAATCCTTCCATCTTTTAGCAGAAACTTAAACTTTCCACATCCCATGATTTTGGCTGTCGAGTCATCTCCTAGGAATGCATCACCACCATCGTATTTTTCATATTCACAAAACCACTCCCTGTGAGGAGTCATATGATATGAAACAACTAATTCGATCAACCATACATCACGGTCTGCATGTGTACTTGTAGATGCCAGGTAAACATCACCTCCTTCTTTAGTGGATGTTTTTTCCTCTGTGGAAGAGGTACTATTGGATCCCTTTGGTTTATCAAACTTCTTAGACTTGCAATATTTCTTATAATGCCCTGTTTTACCACACTTCCAACATTTCCTCAAATATTTTCCTCGATACTTAGATCTACCTATAGATTTAGATCTCCCAGGATTCCTGTCTTGGGTACACCCTCTTACAAATAAAGCATTTGTGCTATGCCCATCCACATTTTTCCACCTCATCTCTTCATATAACAAGGATGCAACTACATCCTCATAATTCAATGTAGATTGAGTGGTACTACCAATTGATACAACCAGATTATCCAAAGAGTCTGGAAAAGAACATAAAAAAGTAATAGACATATCTTCTTTTGCAATCGTAATATTAATATAGACAAGTTGACTTACTAGAGTATTAAAGGCATTTAGATGTTATGTCACAAAATCTCCATCTTCCATCCTAAGATGATACAAATTCTTTTGAAGAAACAACTTGTTTACCAGGGAATTTGATTGATACAAATACCCTAAGTTATCCCATAGTTCCTTGGCTGTAGATTCTCTCGAGACATTCAACAACACCGAATCTTCCAGGCAGAGTCAAATAGTACTCCTTGCTCTTCTATCCAACTTCTCCCAATATTCCTTTGACATACCAGTAGGTGGTGTACTAGTAGTTTGTGTACTAGTAGGCTGTGTACCAGTCGACTGTGTGCCAGTAGGCTGCATACCAATAGGTTGCATACCAGTAGGATGTGTACCAAGATCCACAACGATCCATTATTCTTTGTCTACAAGAAGGTCCTCCATCTTGAGCTTCCATAGATCAAAGTTTTTACCTTTGAAATTATTTATCTTGATTCTAGAAGAGCTCACCATTTCTCTTTCTACACTCGAATATCCACTACAAAATCTCCCACTAAACCCAAGTTTATCATAGACCCAAGATAAAATTGATCTATCAAGATCGATCCAAACCCTCAGTAACAAAGGCGTCCCTCTGAATCAAAAAATGAGCTCTGATACCACATGTAATTTTTAAACCTGTGAATTAAAGAAATGCATATAGATTCTTAAGAAAAACATAAATTAATCAATGGCTCATACACATAGTACACATAGATTTACGCTGGAAACCCTTCACCGGGCGAAAACCAACCTTCCTTGGTGTCGCACCTTTCAACTCTTCTTTGTATTAATTTCACCATTCACCATACAATATATACAATGTTTTAGGTATTTTGTAGCTACCAAAACCCTAATCCCTTAATCTGATATTAATTTACAAAATTGCTAAAAATATCAAAATTGAATCTGACACGCCCACACACACACATGCAAAGAATATAACACATACCCAACATTGTTCAGTTAGAAAAGTTGAATGGGGAAATCATGGAAGGAATGGTCAATGATAGTTGACTGAAACTGTATAGGGACAATCGTGCTTCCATGCACTAGCCCGAATACACAGTATGTGTACCATAGTATTTGTATTATAGAAAAATAAAAGAAAAAAAAATAAAATAGATTGAGGCAAGCCACAATAAACAGTTGAAGAGATAGGAGGCTTGAAGTTCTAAATCGAGCATTCTTCAAAGATTCAAATCAATAGAAAAAGAGATGAACAAGAAAATTTCATAGGAAATGAAGAAAGGAAGAAGAAGGTGTGCAACAAGGAGAATTGAAGAACCAGGGAAAATACATGTGCAAATGTTGGGAAAAACATCAAAGAGAAAACATAATGGCAAGACGATGTGAACACGTAGTCATAAATGAAATACGATGATGATATTTTGACAGGATGGAAAATCTAGACCACGATCCATCAAAAAATATGAAATCAGTGCATGATTCAGACGAGAATTGAATGTGAAAACAATTGGATGGGACTGAGAATTTTTGTGTGAATAGGAATGAAATAGATTGCACCAAGCAAAAAGAGTAGACATGGGGTGACAAGAAGGGTTATTGTTGCATGGAAATTCTAAGAGATCAGAGATCCAAAGAAGAGTTGAGTGAGTTGCAGACAGAGCTGGGTTGCATAAAGTCATGACACCACCAAAGACATGAGCATCCACATCATAGACTAAGAAATCAAGCAGTAAGTAAACATCAACACTAGTGTAGGAAGACACCCCGAGAGAAAAGGCATCATATCTAGTCAAATTTCCAAGGAATTATATGCCACCTAGAAATCCAACAACAAAGCAAGTCAGACTACCCAAGGAGCCGAAGTATGAATTAGTTACACCAATGATTCCACCTGGGGTCACTGTTGAGGGAGATATGTTGGGCATAATAGGAAGCCTAAAGTTTTAAGACCATGACCTTGTAGATCTAAACGAGTTTCCAGAGTTAGTGCCACATAATTACCTACGCATATCACTCAGAGTGGACTCACTTGTACTCACAATTGATCCACATGAGTGGGAAACATGACTACAATGAATAAGCATATTGAACATGTTGGATATTCCACATTTTGGCAGAAGCGCATAAATCAACATCCAATTCAAGTTATTGTTGATTTGCGTCCACAAAGGTTTATTATGGTTTAAAATATTATTACGTGGATTACAAGATTTCCATCAGCAAGGGAAAACACACTACCTCTATTCACTGATACAACTCACAAGAAATAATTAGTAGAAAGGATGAAGGAAAAATATGACAGGCACAGAGGATCACGTGGATTGGATGTAGCGAGCATCAATGATGATTATTTCAGGTTTGTGATGCAGTTGATGGATTGCAAGTTACTCAGGAAGTGTCACATAGATTAGGTGCTAACTAGAGTAATAAAATTAGTAGAGAAGCGTGAAACAGGAATGCAGATGAACTGGGTGACATTTTTTATGAACTAGTTCTTAACTGACTGCAGGGAAGCATATGAAAAAGGAACAAAGTTTCATTATTCTTGGTTATTGATTTTAATTGCATTATTTTCTTGGAGATGGGAACTAGAAGAAACCCAGTTCCTAGAAGGTATGCAACAACCATTCTTGGCAGCAAGATATGTTTAATTGTGGCATAACACACACAAGAACAATAAATAGGATAACAATATCACCTTCTACATCTATCCGGAGACAATCCAACAATGCATTGAGGACACACCCCACATTCTACCTCAGATAGTGGAATCATACAAAGAAATCACATGATTCAAGGTAGGGCCACACCATATGTACATTCAATCAAAGAGGGATCCAGATCAACAATGATTTTCGACTAACTACAAACTGATAGAACATGATGTCAACCATATTTTCAATGACTGGGAAGCATAGTGGAAAACCCCAGTGATAGAAACAACAGAGAAGGAGAAACAAAAACCATAGAAGGATCAAGAAGAATAACATGAACATGAAGAACAAGGGAATGATGCAGGTGACATTGAAACAACACTGCCCACTGGAGAGATAGAAAGGAGCACCCTAAGGAGCGATCAATGCATAAACATAAGAAGAGGAAAGCCTCAAATGAAGTATCTATCCAAGCCTTGAATGAGGATGACTTGCATAAGACTGGAGATCAAGTGAAAGAAGTAACTAAAGTAGCATTTATGAGCGCTGGACAAAAATAGGAAGAAATGCACATGAATGTGTAGGTGTAGATAGCTACACTATGCCAAATTTTGGAATCAACCAGGATAGTGCCAACTCGAACAACAAAAGAAGAAAAGATAGAGAGAAAAATAAAGATAATAGAGTCATGAATGAAAACATCACAACCACCATCAACATCAACAGAGTGCCAAATCATGAAGATATCCATAGGGGCCATAAATTTCCCCATGAAAGAAATGTAGGAGCATATGGAAGCATTAAGCCATATTGACTTAGTGTTGTCACAATTACCTGTGAATGTGCTACATAAATTACATTAAAAGTGTTATACAATAGATCCAGTTGTGCACATAGTCGATTTTGATGGAGTTGGGAAAAGTAAATGCAGACAATGATTCACTACATGCAGAGTATAATAAACTCATGCTGGAATGCGATGAGGCTATGTAGAAAACAACAAATTTGTAACAGGAAGTGTCAGAGGTATACAACAACTTCCTATAGGTACCAATGGAAGTAGATACTCCCTTTGAAGAGAAAGTGACAAATATAAGCGAAGAAATTCATGGAATTCATGCAAAGAGAGTGTATTTGGAAACTCACACAACCCCAAGTACCTCACAAGAGTAAAGGGAGCAACACGATAAGACAACCATGATGACTGTGGAGAGCATTAGGAGCTTGGATGAGGAATATGGAAATTTGTATGAGGAGAGTACACAAGTGTGGATTCAATTGTTGGAGAATGTAGAGCTAAGATAATTAGAACAAAGGTTATAGACTACATAGGATATCAAAGATACAATGAGCACTCTGCCACCAACAGAGCAAATGGGTGCAATAGTTGAGAATAGGCAGTTGCACCAAGAGATAAACCAAATAATATTTGAACATCAGAATGAAAAATATTGATCCCCTATAGGAGGAAGCCTTCCGGGTGACATAAGAACTTGCAGCTACACAAGGCATAATGAAGCAAGCAGTGCAAGATAATTCATAGAAACTAAAGACCCCCATTACTGCGCATACAACACATGGGATTTTTACGCAACAAGCAAAAGTAAAGGAGAAGGTCGCAACAAAAAATGAAACTTTTAAGAAGTTCATTGTGACATGGGAGTGAAATAGAAGGCCTAAGTTACTCGGGATGAGCCACAGGTGAGTGTTGAGGGCCTATTGGGATAGGATTTTGTGATGAGTTTTGGGAACTATGCAACATGCGTAAAATAAGGAAAGATAGTTGGCATACTTTTGGGACTAACGTGCGTAAAGAAAGGAAGATAATTGAAGATGTTAGGAATTTGGGGTCCATTGACAAGGGGTAAGCCCTATTGTAATAATATAAATAGGTAAGGGTTTTGGGATAGAGAGTGGTTGAAAAAGGGAGAAAGTATGAGAGTAGAAGAGAAAAAGTAGTGAGTGTATGCGATCTAATGTATGCGATATATGTAAGGGTGAAGAGTGACAGAGATAGATAAAGGAATAAGAGAACGAAAACGACATGATGTATGAGTGCAATGCACATATTTTGTAATGGATGATTCTAAACAATATAATAAGAAGTTGATCGTTGTGGACCTAGCCCATTTCTGGTGAACCATGTTAAATATGGTGTCTATGTGTCATGATGTGTTTGTTGTTCTGTCTATTATGCATATATGATATATGCCTTTTATTCTGAATATGTTTACTTATTATCATTTTTATGCGCACATGATATAAGATATAATGAACAAATTCTAGGTAGAATGGTTACAATGACTGCCTCCCATTCCTTCATCACTGCAGAAACCTAGTTCCTTCAGTTCCCATAGATACCTCGGGTGAGACTTCACCTACTTGAGGGTGATGATGAAAGGGCCAATATCTGAGGGTTTTCTTGGTGAATTCATGTTAAACCTTGGGTCTTCCCACTACACACCAACACCTTCCATTTTATGTTCTTTTTAGGAACGATCACTAATGGTGACACCCACTGGTTGTCCGAGATGGGACAAATGAAGTCAACATTCAATAGTTTCTGCAATTCGTCTTTCACTATTTCCATAAAGAATGGATTCAATCTTCTTTGTGGCTATCTAATGGGGTAGAATATTTCTAAATATAGGTGTGATGGATGCATGTGTCTTGGTGAATGCTTTTCATATTGGTACATTCCCATGCAAAGGTATCATAAAATTTTCTTAAGATCTGGATGAATTTTTCTTCTTGTACACTGTTTAAAGCATACTTTGTGTTCAATGTTTTCCCAGGAAAAATTTCAATAATATCATGACTAGATTCATAAATTGAATTCATAGGAAATATTGATGAAAATACATAGGATAGTTCTTCTTCTATGTAAATTTGATGAAAATTATGCATAAAAAGACAATCAATGGAGGATTTAATGTGAGATGATGACTGCCCCCAAAATACCACACGAGATTTGGATTAGTAATATGATGATTAATCATATTCTCATCAATATTTTTCTTAAATATCATGGATTGTGCAATAGTCAAAATAGGTTGAAAATTTTCATCATTGTTGTCTTCATCAAGCCATCGTGCACATTCAAGTTCAACTCCTGGTCTAGCAAGGGGGTAAAGGGTAATTTTTTTTAGTATTAGTGCCATGTGTAATTGTCATATTATCAGACCTACAACTGATGAAAGAATCAACTACAGTGGCCAACCAAGGTCTCCCTAGAATTAAGGGGTGCCCACCCAGATTAGATTTAGGTTGTATGACATAGAAATCTATTGGGTACTCCCACAAGCCCAACGATATAATCACATTCTCTAAAATACACTCTGTCTTAAGTTTGGATTGATCAATTGATTCAAATGAAGTAGGTGTGGGGAGGAGATTACGAAGTCCCAATTGAATAAGATTTTTTAATGTCATCACATTTGTTGCTACACCCAAGTTGATTAGGGTATTTGCAACGTGAATTCTAACAATAAGAGTTGTGACTACATGAGTCCCAAGGTCCACGTACTTTTCTATAGTGACTTCGGTGGACATGAGACTTTCCAATTTCCCTACAACTTATATGGTTGGTTGGTCCTTTTTTTGTGTACCTGGCTTCCTAATGCACAAGTTCCTAATTGTTTTAGTATACATGGGTATTTCCTTTATTGCTTGTAGTAGAGATATTTTAATACAAAGTTTTTTCATTTCTAATAAAAAATCAAACTTAGAAGGTATGATTGATTTTTCTAGTGCCAATCTCTTTGGAAAATGAGGATGTTGGGTTGTAATAATTAGCCCTTCTGAGAATTGGGATGTGGAGCCATTTGAACTTGAGACTGAG
The DNA here is from genome assembly GCA_000966675.3 of Picea glauca. Taxonomy (NCBI): domain Eukaryota; kingdom Viridiplantae; phylum Streptophyta; class Pinopsida; order Pinales; family Pinaceae; genus Picea; species Picea glauca. The sequence goes on from JZKD02S1770954.1 coordinate 441,162, forward strand.
TCTGAGATCAAATACGATATTGAGATGGTGACTGAAATTTATCAATTTCAAAATGGATAGGAGCTTGCTCCTCTTCATTTTCTTGGAAAATCAATGAGTATTTTTGATTAAGAACCTTCCAGACCTCAGGTGAATTTCCTATAGTGGTACATGCATGATAGAATACATTGGAAAGGTTTGCAGATAAGTTACATAAATTTCCTAAACTAGTTTATTATTCTTAGGATTCAGAATGGGCTAGGAAGGAATTTGGGTTGGTGTCAGAAGGTTTTGAGGAGAAGGTAATTTAAGTTATTGAGGTTGATTGATTTTTTGTTGAGGATATTGTGGGGGGGTATGTTGTATATGGTGGTAGTGTAGGATAAGGAAAAGGAGTCATTCCATCATAGGATGGACCACACCATCCTTGCTTCCAAATCTATTGTGGAATGGGAAGAGGTGGACAAGGTTTACATGACATAGGAGTGTTCCACATTTGATTATGAGAATAAGGAAATTGAGATGCATATTTTTCAACCGTACCTAAAGTCATAGGTTTCCATGGTTTCTACAGTGCAATTTCATAAAGTTAACTTGAGACCTCTTTCTCTCATCGATATGCTACCTAAATTATTGGTAAGGAAGGGAAATTGTTGGTGGAATGGGATTCTTCACAAATACCACAAATTTCAATGTTGTCCAAGGGTCATTCCCTCAAGGGGTGTTTCTTTTGGAATTTAAGACATAATATAAATAAATATTTTTTATGATTCGTCCTGCTTCTTCTTAACCTACAAAACATCCAATTGTGAACTCAAAGAATTGATATGTTAATTTGAAAATTTTCAAACATGTGACCAATTTCATCCCTCACAACTCCTGTTCCTGTAACAAATTTTGCAAATTTGGAAGTAATATCTCTAGAGATTCTACCAGTCTTTAAGTTCCCCCTTAAGTACCATTTACATAAGTCACATAGGTCATCATATGGAAAATGGGAAATATCTCCTAGTCCTTTCATATTTATAACCTCTAAAAACTCATCTATTATTACTCTTAGAAGAATTGTTCCCATTGCTTCCTTACTCAACTGACTTAGTTTTGACCATTGAAGGTTATACTAAAATTGCTCCACACATTCCTCCATACTTTCATCCTCTTTTTACGTCATTTTGAAGATTTATTCTCCGAGTTCTCCGGATTTGCAGTAGTCCTAATATTTATTCAAAAACACTTTCTTGATCTCATCCCAAGTTCAAATGCTATCCCCACCAAGGCCCATGAACCGCTGGAGGGTTTCACCCTTTAAGGTTGCAGTAAACAATTTCAATTTCTAGGAAATAGTAGAATAATTGTAACTCCCACAAAGCACATCAAACTCAAATAAGAAAGAATCAAGGTCTTCACTTTCCAAGCCATGGGAATTTGGTAGAGCAGATGGAGGGATATTCTTCATTTGTGCTACTCCACCAGGATCTCTAATAGGAAACTCAAAAGTAATTGTTTCCTCATGGTTGGTTCTTGTTACTTCCTTGTCTACCATTTCATACCACATAATAAGAGGTTCTTCTTGTACCATAGATGCTTCAGAGGTTGTTGCCAAGATTTCTATGTCTTAAATCGAATATGCCTAAAATTATATATCAAGCTTCCCTTCAATAGTAGGAGTAAGCACTACTTCTAACCAGATAAAGTATAGGAGATATTTTATCTTCCTCGTATTTTTCCCCTGAAGTTCCTCCAATTTTTCCTTCCAGGGGGTTAGTAGAATGGATGGCACTTGAAACACCACTAGATGGGGTGACATAACTTGGTTTCTTTTTAGGATTTCTACCTCTATTACTCTTAGTCTTATTCACAGAGTCTTTATCATTCTAAAAATTTAAAAATACTAAAAATCCCAACATGAAAAGGGCCTATGGAGACTCACCAGAGAAATTGCATAGGTTTTCACCTCCATTCTTACCGCTTCCACCTTCCAAGTATGAAATATTGGTCCTAAAAAAACTAAAAAAAAACAATTGCAAACTCAATTTAAGATTAAATCCTTCAACACTTCCCTAGAAATAATTCCAAAAATGTTAGTCAAATTATATAACAAGAATTCAGTTACATTTTATCATCAATATGAGTTTGTAAACTTTCGAAGTGATAGGTACAATATTTGTAGAACTAACCTCAAAGTGTATAAAATTTAACACACCCAACCCCCTAAGTACCCCTTTAAGTGATTGGGTATTAAATTTTTTCTTTCCTTCAATCATATCCAAACCTCTTTTTGAGGACACCGTCATCTTCTACTCGCCAAGATATTTCCAACGACTATAATTTTTGTCAAAACTAAGCTCTAGATCAAAAGTTATGGCCATTTGAAGTTTTTGACCTTTATTGGCCAAATGCCTCCTTTCTGTCAGGTTGCATCCATGTGGATCCACATCATTGTGCCCATCCAATGTGGCACTAACATGTCATAACACGTCACCCTTAATGCAGACATGGCTGAAGGCGTGGCACTTGCCACCTATTCCATTGGGCATTTACTTCATTACGCCGGCTGATGTCCTCTCATGACATCAACCATCAAGATGTCGGCCCTTTACCACACTCAAGACTGAGTCTATGAGGTAAATGACCAAGATCTCACACACTTACATATGATGATTGTCAGGGTTCCTCTCACATATTTGGTGTGGTAGCGGCTTAAGAGATTGGACGATGGAGCTTGAGTCATCGATCCCCAGATCGACGATTCTCGTTTCAGTGGACCTTGGCCCTTGGAGAGACTTGCATATTAGGGAATGTTTTATTCCCTGAGGGTCCAATGATGAGATACATCATGTTGACATAATAATCCTCTCATGATATGACACATGGAGTGCAAGGTTTCAACACGCTCTAAGTTTCGTGGTAGTCCACGAAAATAATTAGGTTTAGTTAAAGGGGATCAATGGTCCAAATTGGATATTTGATAAGATCGATAGTGGGATTTGTCCCTCATGTGAGATCAAAAGGATGACCTGTATCACATCCAGGTAACCGTAGGCATCGGGACCACGACTCTTTATCGGTCTCCTACATCCTAAAACTCCCCGAGGTTCATTGTCCAGGGATTAAAACAGACGGAAATGACTGCATAAATCAACTCTATCCAAAAAACATGCTATATAAACCAATGTGCAAGCAAGATAAGAAAGAGGCCTACCTCATCCAGATGTTCGATGATGTCCACCATTGAGAACTTTGACCCAAAGCTATATACCTACAACAAGTTCTCAAAAAACAAGAAAAACAAGCATATGGTGGCAATATAAAAGGTTATCACATTAGATAACATAATCCATCAATATACATAAAAAATACGCCCATGGATAATATTCATATATTTTCAAGATATTAATTGGATGAGAAAAGAGTATTTCTATTAATAAATGATGATCAGAAGTGAAAATATTACAGACTTCCATGTCGGCACAGTTTGGAACCGAGAAACCAAGTTCCTTCCATCTGGGCCTCCACCACTTCAATCCTCCAGCAACGACAAGCTCATATAAGGGAGTGTTGGCAGCCAACCCATTTTTTTGATTGCTCTCAAAAAGCTGCCTACACCCCTTGCGGTATCATGACAAATCATTGTCACTTTATGCTAGTCGACATTCGTCTTATCTTTACGACCATCGCAATTCAATTTCATTTTAGTTTTCACAACTGCAAGTGTGAAAACACTTCTTTTCATTGATTAGATTGCCGTCGTTTTTGGTTAATGCTCGATCACTGGTTTATCATCTAATTGCTAAATGTTGTATTAAACTTATCTTCTTGAGCATTATCCTACCTTGATTGCATATTTGGATGTATTTTTGTTAAACCTTGGCATGAAAAGTTATCGTTCTTGTTATGGTCTTATGAGAATTATAATGGATTTGGTCATATGGTTTTTATCCTTGCCTTGGACTTTTACTCGATTATTATATGAAGAAATTTTGATTGTATGGTTCTAAAGCTTTGGAATATAGACATATATAATATGCACTGAATGTATTGACAAGTTTACAAGGTATGGAGCAATGGTTTCAAGGCACATAAGTTAATCATGCTCAAATTGATATTTGGCATACTATGTT
>JZKD02S1770954.1:470796-494904 GCA_000966675.3 Picea glauca
GGTCCTTTCAAGATTATCGACAAGATTGGTAACAATGCCTTTCGTTTAGAATTGCCTCCTTATATGCAAATGTATGCAGTTGTTAATGTTGAGAATTTGAAATTGTATGAGCCTCCGTTGATTGATGATCAAGGAGAGCATAATCAGATTCCTTCTATAGATGATTTTTCCCCAGAATATCTTACAGAACTGCATGAAGACACCATCCTTGACAGGAGAATGCAAACTTCAAAATGAGGAAATGTGGAGTATCTTCGAGTTGGTCTTAAAGGTACAAAACCAAGAAAAGCCAAGTGGATTGAGGTTGGAAGAGTGAGGGAACTATACCCTCATATTCAAATAGACTGAAAATCATCTTTTGGAGGTCCAAAATCTTTCCAATGGGGAGGTGTGATTAGGGGATCAAATTTTTCTCAAAAAATCAAAGTGCTTGGAATCACTTCAAATCAAACGAGAGCATAGGCCTCATCGTTTTGAACCCAACGCAACATGTTTGGGTTCAAACGGATGTCGGGAGCAAGAGATATCGTGTTCTGTTCAAAATGGCAAATAGGAAAAAAAAGGGATGTTGACTGTATAGTCCGTACAGTCCATACGGATGATGACGTGGCAGGTCGTACGACACGTGGTAGGCAGTTATTGGACAGTTGGCATGTGACCTGGTTTTTTGGCAGCGAATGGGCTGGCGACACGTGGCCCAATCAATGGCCACCACGTGTCACCTGTTTGTTGGTTAAAATATTTGCACTTGGCAGGAGTCGACCCCGTGACCTCCGGGGCAGGGTAAAGCTTTGGGAAAGGTCGCCCAACCGGTGTGCCCGCACATGTCACTTGATATATATATGCGTTGTAATATATTTAACATCGTATAAATGTGTGTTGGGGTGTGAACCGGGCTGGGGCTAAGCCTCGGCCCGTGGTTATATGTTATATTGTATGAGATCGGTGCTATGGCGGTTAGACCCACCATAACATATGTTATAACTGTTTGAATGTGCACGGTTTGATATGACATGTGACCAACGTATATGTGTGCGGGTTTAAACCTTACAGTTATATCAACGGTTTTAAACTTAAGCCCTGTTGTGTTATAGCGCGTGGTCATGTGATGATCATGTGCCCACGAGCCTTGGTAGTTGAGGTCTGTGCGTAACCATTCGACAGTTTGGACCAGTTGTGAGGTTGCACCCGGTGCCGAGTTTTTATTCTTTAAAATGCGTGTGGGCTAGGTTGAGCCAAGAGAGGTGTGTTTTGTAGATGCAGAGACAACAAGCTTGAAGGGGGGACTTCCAGGAAGCTTATCTACTTCAATTTTTGGCCAAACAAGGTGTCGAAAAAGCCCAGCTAAGGGTTTTTGGATGTTCTAAATCCATTGGAGCAGTCTATTTGGCATTTTGAGCATTGTAAAGCACATTTTTGAGCACTTTGAGAAAATAATACAAATGATCCATTGGAAGATGGACCAGGAGATGTAGCCCAAGAGAGGGGTGAACTCCTTTATCATTTGTTGTGTTATGTGTTTTCTGTTCATTGATTATGATGTTGTTTATATGCATCTTGAATAAGTAAATCCTATTAAAGTTGTGTTGCAAAGTTGATCCATTTGCATTTTAACACATAAATTTAACTTGCAAATATTTTCAAGAATACAAGTCTTCTTCATTTTTAGATCAAAGGGGTTTGAACCAGGTCCTCAACAATAGAGTAGTTATTGGTAGCTCTAGAATTTGGATTATGGATAGAGTGCTTGAGTACTCCTTTCAGAATATGAGGTGGTGGCTCTAGTTTCTCAATCTGTAAATTCGTCTTCGAAGGAGGAGGAGATTCTAGACCAGGGATAACTTGTTTAGAGCTATAGTCTCGAGATCGAGTGGCTACATTAATTTTTGCATCGACCATATTGATACATAAATGATTGCCATATTGCGACTGCTGGTTTTGACCTCCACCAGCCACATTTCTGTCGTTGGAGGAGCTCAAGACTAGGTGATGATTATGTGGGAATGGATTCGTCAGCACGACAGGCGATTGAGATAATAACCTTGAAACTTCTGCAAGTTTGGGGCACAAATGGGTAAGGTGATCGTTTATGAAAATCTTATAGGGAAACTTCACCTTACATCTTTCTCGTTTTCCCTCTCCAACATTATTACCTGTCTTCTCATTATTATTATTTTCCTTGGGTTTATTACCATTTTTCCCACCCTTATGGTTATTACGTCCTTTGTTCTTATTCCCTCCTGGTTGTTGGTTACCATTCGGGTTGGTCGATGATTGCACAGAGTGTACATCTGCCGACTAAGTGGGTTTGGAAGAAACATATGAGGCTAGTCCTCCTGCAGACTGGCTTAGAGAAAACACTTTCATCTGGCTTGTCACCGAGTCTGTGGACTTTACATTGGCGACACCTACAATGCCATCGACATGAGGTCCGAGATTTTGTCTCGGGTCGTAAGTTGACTGTGGTGCATTTGGAAGAAGGTGATATAACATCCTAGACTGAGCATATATCAAGTCTAAATGTTGGGCTCTAAAGATCATTTCTTCCTCAGTGGTAACCCTGAAAGTGGTAATGTCCTTCAATATAGGAGTGCACAAAGACTTAAGAAACCATTCTAAAAGAAAGGATAAAGGTATATGGGTATTAATCAACCCCTTCTGTCTACGCCACTCTTGGATATGGTATAAAATATGAGTGGTGGTATCTTGGCGTAAAGTCGACAACAATTCTAGGCTAGCATCATATTGAATGGGCAACTGGAAGTGGTTGAGAAAAACCAACACAAACTAACTAAAATTCCCATATTCCCCCCTAGGTAAATCAATATACCATTTCACAACAACTTTGATGAGGGTGCGTTGAAATAATCTCAAACGAGTAGAATTGTCATTACGAGAATTCGATGAGCACCAAAGGTGAAAGGTAGTGACATGATCACTAGGATCCTCTCCATTCTTACCCTTGAACTTCGGGATTTATGAAATAATTTTGGTGGGGACGGGGGGTCATGTAGGATCATGACTCACAGGGTCATTCATCAACTTAGACAAATCTAGTAGATTAAGCATGTCCAGAAAAGGGAGACGAGGTTCCAACATCTGACCCCAACCTCTCGGGAAAGATTGTGCTTGCAAAAATGCAGGCCATCCAGGGTTTTGGTAAACACCATGGCCCTACCCAACATTATAAGGCCCTCCTCTGGACTGATTCATAAAAGGTGGGTTGGGCATCATTCCAACTAGAATGTTTTGTTGAGGGTTATAGAAATTTCCCCCAGCTAGATTGGATCGAGGTTGGGGGTTTCCCATGGCATGAAACTGACTTCCTATGGGTTGGAATATGGAGGATAGAGGTGGATTATTTATGCCAAATGTATTGGTCAGAATCTGCACCAAGGAGGTAGGGTTGTAGGATGGAACTTGAGCTAAACCTTGTCCGCCAGATTGATTATTCCACCCAGAAGTAGGAGGATTGGACCTAGGTTTAAAAGAAGGAATACCTCCCATATTAGGAGTCATTTGGGGGATTTGAGATCCACCAAATGAAAAAGGAGTGTAAGGAGGTGTATTTCCCCCAAGCCCAATGCTAGCATTAGGGACAACAGTTGGAATGGAGTTAGAAAACTGCGAAGTGAAGTTGGGCATACCATAAGAAAAGTGACTAGAAGCCATAGGGATGGACTGAACATTGTAGCCCGGTGAGTGGCCAAGAGACCCAAATGGGTTTGAGGCGGTAGCTTGAGCATTCACTATAGGCCGGGCCATAGTAATGATAGGTACCTATGGCACTACAACCATAGAGGTTTCGGGAGTCGAAGGGGTTCCATTAACTATACTGGGTATGGGAGTCGAAGGGCTCCCAGTGTTCTAAAGATTAGGTTCAATACTCATCTTTATAGAATCACAAGTCTGAACAGTGGATGTGTGTGTAACACGTATAATAACTCTACGCCTTTTAGAAGGAAAAGACTCGAAATCTGGTGGTAACTATAACAAGCGACGGGATGGAGGCTGGTCCAACTCCACGATAACTCAAGACTCTAAAGATACAAAATATATCCTAAGGCCAACTAGTAATCAAAGAGAAAACCAAAATTCAAATGGCCAATATGCATGCAAACGGGGTAAAGCGGTTGAGTGGCCTCCCTCCCTAAAGAAGGTATGTCTCACCCAAGAGGGGCCTGAGACTCCCTGCTAAAGATCGAAGGTAACAAAATTAGTTATAAGGGCCCTCATGGGCTTAACAACTAGTCGGCCAGATCCCCCCAGAGAGGTAATCCTCCATAAAGGTTGTGTGTTTTTCGACCCTTATCTGACCCAGGGTACCTGCAAAATAACCTCTGCAAGTAACCTATGAGACACCTAAGTCAAGAAACTAATAAACCATTGTATAATCGATACACAGGCGAGCAGTCGTAAGTCAGATCCACTGTATGGGAAAGGTAGCAAAGCCCGAAACCTTGAAATCACTGCCTCTCACAAAGGCAAAGGTACTAGCAAGATCCCCAGATACAAATAGATCCCCAGAAATATCTCTGACGCTAGGAAGGTATTGGGGGAATATCTCTTCAACCAACTTCATGTGACCTCATGATTAACTTTGATGTGAGTGGAGCCTCCTGATCTTACCAATTATACACTGGATTTCTCCACTCCCTGACTCAGACACATATGTTGATTCAATTTCCTTGGAGAAGTTTACTTACAAAATCCTATTCAAGGCACTAAATCCTAGGCTCGTTTGTGCACCCTAGCAAGTAAAATCGTGACTAATTAATTTTAGATTATGGCGTTGATTTTAATGGCCCTGATTACTCAAAAAGGTATGGTATTGAAACTCATGGTGTTATGACTCCGCAAGAAAAGTAAATATGGATACAATGGAAAGTCCTAACTTTAACTTTCAATGAACGATATGATTCTAAAATGGATGCAATTTTCAAATTCAACTCTACAATTCAGAAGTAAAAATGCAATCTTTCACTATATGCACTAAGCTAATGATAAAAACTCAAAAGACAAAAATGCCAAGCAATGCAAAATGCCTATATTTTTTGTATTTTCAATATATCAAAATTGAAAATGCATGGACTGAAAAATAACTTGATATATAGCCCTACTATGTATAAAAAAGAGATAACTCAAGTAGGATACCAAGCAACAAAACACCCAGCCCAATGTGCAAGGACAAAAAAAATGAAAAGATGAAGAGAAAGACTTCGTCCAAAAATTCAACCAAAAGAGGTTTTATTTTCATCCCACTAGCACTTAACATGCACTACAGAGACCCAAGAAAGCTCAATAAGCATCAAATCCCACCTAACAAACACCAGATCGGGAAAAAAGGCAAGGAAAACTAATGTACGAGATTGTTTGGGAAAACAAAGCATATATATGCATCTTGCAGTGAGACAACCAACGTATGTACGCAATTGTCAAGGAAAAGGGTGCTTATATGATTTAAAACAAGGTCGGGCAAGGGAAAAAGGCTAAAAACTCAGACCCAGAGTGAACAGGAGATTTCAAGTAATGATACGACAAGAAACACAATAGAAACGAGAGCAATCTAAGGAGAAAATTACTTCAAACCCTAAGAAAGAAGATTCAATCCCCAATATGGTCGCCAATTATGTTATGAGGAAAATGTCTCTATGGCTAGGGTGAACCACAATAGACGAAAATGACTGCAGAAATCAACTCTATCCCAGAAAAATTCTATATAAACCAATGTGCAAGCGAGATAAGAAAGATGCCTACCTCGTCCAGATGTTCGATGATGTCCACCGTTGAGCACTTTGACCCAAAGCTATATACCTACAACAAGTTCTCAACAAAAAAGAAAAACAAGCATATGGTGGAAATATAAAAGGTTAGCACATTAGATAGCATAATCAATCAATATACATAACAAATACGCCCATGGATAATAATTCATATATTTGTAAGATATTAATTGGACAGGAAAAGAGTATTTATATTAATAAATGATCAACAGAAGTGAAAACATTACAAACTTCCATGTCGGCACAGTTCAGAACTGAGAAGCCAAGTTCCTTTGAGCTGGGCCTCCACCACTTCAATCCTCCACCAACGACAAGCTCATATAAGGGAGACAATGAGGTTCTCCAACAATAAGGGAAGACCTTGGGGGCTTAACACTGTGTTCAAACTTAAAGGACAAAGGGATGCAGACTCAATGTGAATTAAATAATTCCTCCAAATTAACTTTGCTCTCAAAGTTGAATTCTCTCTCACTTTCCATAGCTCAGAATTGGCTTCTTTATAGCCTTCAAAATGGAACTGAAGGGATGATTCAAAATGCTTCTAGTATATGGAAGGCCAAGGATCAGAGATATCCTATCATGACATGGAAACCCAAATTTTAATTTCATTTTCTGGCACAAATCCCGATGTATGTTGGTTGTAGTGAAATAACCTGCGTATACGCTTGCTGTATAGGGTGCAAGATGCGTACAAGTGGAAAAATTTGTATTTTTGTCTCTGGATTCATTCAATAGGGAAGATAAGTCTGCATAGGGAAATGGAATAAGGCCCTCTATGAAAGATTTCATAAGGTGAGGAAAATATTTCTATAACACTTGAGTCATTGATCCCCAGATTGACGATTCTCGTCTCAATGGACCTTAGCCCTCAGAGAGACTTGCATATTGGGGAATTTTTTACGCCCTGAGGGTCCAATGTTGAGATACATCATGTTGATGTAATAATCCTCTCACGAGATGACACATGGAGTGCAAGGTTTCAACACGCTCCAAGTTTCGTGGTAGTCCGCGACAAGAGTTAGGTTTAGTTAAAGAGGATCAACAGTCCAAATTGGATATGTGATTAAGATCGACAGTGGGATTTGTCCCTCATGTGAGATCAAAAGGATGACCTGTGTCACCGCCAGGTAACCATGGGCATCGGGACCATGACTCTTTATCAGTATCCTACATCCTGAAACTCCCCGAGGTCCACTGTCCAGGGATTACAAGATGATGAAGGACCATTAATCATGGGTTTACGACCCCCAAGCTTCACCACAATATGTACGGCTTAGATTTGCAGGCTCTCCATATCTAATGGCTCAGGTTTCAAGGCACTCTTCTGAAGGCTTGAGATTAACCAAGGTCCACACTTGACTTACCAGTGAATCAAATGCTAACAAGTGTCAATCTCTTGGCCTCATGTCTGCCAAGTTGGCGTGACACATCACTCTTGACATCAAACTCTCTCTCTTGTGTTTATTCTTATAAATAAAGGCTTGAAACCATGGGCTATAGCCCCAATCCTTAGACATCAACGTGTCGAGACTTCCAAAGGAGTTTGTACTTAGAAATCATTTGGGATACAATGCTTTGATGCCCCGGGTCATGAAGCTCCATCCCAATCTTTACGTAATTGACGAACGATGGGGATATACCGACCTACCTATCCAATAGTTTCAACTTTCTCACTAACTTACAAGGGACTTTGGTTGGTAACCAACCCATCTTTTGGATGACTAAGATGAACTCTCTTCTCTAGATCAATGACTACTATGACTCATTGGCCTACGTAAGGAAGCTTTCAATGAGTAGGAAACTCATCCTTAGATGGTTAAGATCAATACTCATTATAATATTGACTGTTACTGTTCGCTACAGTAAGCAAGGAGGTTTAAATGAAAAGATTCCATCCTTGTACTTAACAACCCCAAAAATTTAAATCTTGTTCCGTGAAGGAAAATGTAACTTTTCAACCTATATTAGCCTTACTCATATCGGTGTTTGATTCCCCTCATCAAGAAACCCCCTATAATAATCATTCTACTATGCATTCTAAAAATTATAAAACCTTGATTAAATTATTTCATAGGGAGCCATACAGAGCACTCATATTTCATGTACAATCACATGTGAAACTTCATGATTATTTCAACCACACAAACTTATAGTAATTACAAGAATTCAATCTATTAGCAAGCATGACCAATTTTTGAGTACAATTACAGTTCAATTACATAGAGTATAAGGAACACTTATCTATTTACAGGACGTGACCAACCAAACCAACTGTGGGTGTTCACCTTTCCACCCAACCATAGGCTCAGATGCATTCATTCTTATCTTTCTAGCCACCCTTGTGCCAAGCCATGATACCACCAGGGAATTCTCTGGGATTCTTCTCTTGCAACAACATATCTCATGTTCTTCGGGTCTTCTACAAACCTCTCTTTTGAACCCCTCTTGAGTTTCCCCCTTTTTTTTAGCTAGATCTCTAACCTCTCCCTCTTTTTTTCTACCCTCGCGTGCTTCTCTTGCATGCATCTCTTGGGAAGGTTGTCAACTTGTCCCCTTCCTTCTGTAAGAAGGAATCCATGTGGTCAATCTTCACTACAGGGATTGTACTTTGTGGTACATTTCACTAACAATTCAACTTTCCTAGCTAGGTCTTCCCATAACTGTATTCATTGAGGGTGGTTGGTTTCTCAATCACCAACCCTTCCTCATTACCTTATTTTCCTTGAAATCAAATATAAAGGGAATATCTGAATATTCCCAAAATCAAATATTATCAGCAAGGAGGCTTGGGTCCTCTTTAGCATGAGGAACCCCTCTCTATTTTTTCTTCATTCCTTCCCCTAGTGGTATCATGGCCAGTACTTTAAGGCTTCAACCCAAAGTCAGTTTTTGGAATTTACAATTAAACAATATTTACAATAATTACATGCCATTGCATGACAATCACCAATCATAATTAATTACACATACTTAGGGTTTAGAGAGAGGGTGTTAGAATCCCCTCCCCCTTCAAAGGAACACCATCCTCAGTGTTCTTTACTTCTCAAAAACATCTGCCATGCCTTCTTCTTTCAACTTCCTCAATAATGTTATTCCTCTTCTTGGTCTCGTCCTTTCCAAAATATTTGGCATTTAGCACATGCCTACAACAATTTCAAACAACAAACATGTTAATTCATAATTTCATGCATAAACATTTTATTATTTTTCATAATTCAAGAGGAAATTTGCAATCACATAATACTTATCTATGTAGTTTATGGATTTGCATCCATATGGATGTCTCATTAATTTGTCTCACTATTTTCCTTGACATATCCATTGTGTGCATGATTGTAATAAATAGATTACAAGAACTATCAAAGTATCTTCTTCCTTGTAGTCACTCACCCTCTAGGCCTAGGCTCAGGCATCCCCTTCTTTGCTATATAGTCCCTTGGGTGATCCATCTTGCCTTACCAAGGATTTATTTCACAAGAATAATTTATGATACTTCTTCGAGTCTTACAATCGAGGCATCCCTCTAAATTTCTCTTGCCGAGGCGTTCGTCCAACACGTATCACCATGACATATAATTCAATGGGGATCATGGATTATCACAGGGTTCTCATGTCACTAAATTAGCCATTTTCCATGCTTTCCAGCTTTGACATCCATTATATTTCCTCCCCAGACAAATATTTCATCTTACCTATATAACATGCATACATAAAATTGTGAGATACTATCATCAATTTCTCAATAATTTTTTTTTTTAATCTGTTAACCACAAATTTCCATTGCATATTTCTATTTTCAGATTTGTTCCATACAAGAACCAGATTCCATATGTATGAGATTTCCTTCTCGTAATAATTTGGATCTTTTATAACCAATAGACATTGGTCTCCTTTATGGTATTACACTGCTTCCATATCCAATACTGTCTTTCCTGCAACTTCAATCTTCACACAGTCAACAAACTATTAATTTCTTATGTACATTTACCATGGAATCACAAACAATTCTTAATTTGTGTATTCTAACAATTGCATCACATTCATCTATTCAAGGAAATATCATTCCTTGCTCATGCTTCATCTTAGCATACCAAGATTTTCCAAATTCATTCAATCATCAAATGAATTTAATCAATATGCCAATGTCCATGGCCACATCCACACATAATCCACCCTTGCATTGTTATTAGATTATTACTTTTCATATTAGGCACTTTGCCTTGGTGTATTGGGACTCAACCAACCTCTCATCATGTGGATTATCTATCCACATCCATTATTAAAAAATAATTGTTCTTCTTGCTTCAGGTTGATTATAACCTTAAATTAGCATATATTTTATGAAACCATAATTTCATATGAATGCATTCCAACATTATTTCTTCACTAAAAATTAGGGTTCCAACATCTATGGCCACCCATTACCTTTCTTTACCATTGTTACATTCTAGTATAACATTGGAATATCCTTCTTCCATAATGGCAGTCCCTTACCTACCTACTCATGCAAACATGCATTTCCTCAATGCATTAACCAAGGTGTTGTTTATGAGCACTTTTGTTTTCAATCATTCATGATTGGTTAATATATTCATGACACTTTATTCATCAATTTTATTGCAAGGTTTCCAATCATCCCTAATTACCAGTGATTCCTTTCTCTATCCTTCAGGTTCCTTTCCTATTGTTAGAAAACATGAGCGCAGAGTAATAAAATAAAACAAATGAGGAAATAAAACACAGAATATACACAATACAATAGAGACACAAATATACGCAGTTCACCCAGTGTGGGCTATGTCCACCATAGAAATTTCCAGGTCCTTCCTTTATTATTATCCAACAAATGAAGGGATACAACCTACATCACACCCGTTGTAACTTCCTCTTCTTTCTCTCATAGTTTCCTCACTCAGAATACAATATTCACAATAATACATAGCTGCAATTCATTTCCATCATAAAAGAGGGTTTCCTTATAGGGAAAAAAACCCTAAAAAAACTTCTACAGTCAGATCTGCAACCTTATAATGAATGTTCCATATTTACTATGAAATCACAATATACATTTACAAGGAAATTTTTCCTTCGGGGGCTCGCTTTCCCCCAGACCTTGCAGGGGGGGGGAAATCCCCCCCTGCACTCCCATGCATGCAGGAGTGTACATTATTCTGGGGTGTAAAGTATACATGGGGTATAAACACGGCTGAAAACAAAGACCTCTAAATCATGAATATAATCAGGCTCCACAACCAACAATCTCCCACTCTGAGACCAATCTCAACAACTCCACCACTGTTATATCTATTGGACTATGATCCTTCTTGGATCTGGAAAATTTCTCATCTTCACCTTCATGATTGAATACCAACCGAAACTGAGCAGGAACTCAATTTTTCCCTGGTTACTCCCTTTGTTAACATGTCTACATGATTCTGGCTAGTATGTATCTTTTCCAACTTCAAATGTCCATCTTCCAAGACGAATCATATGAAATGGTACCTTGTAGCTTGCTTTAGGCCATACAATCTCTTCTTCAACCTGCATACCAAATTTTCCTTCCCTTTGACCCCATACCTATATGGTTTTTGCATATAAATATCCTCCAAATCCCCATGGAGAAAAGCTATTTTTACATCTAATTATTCAAGATGCAAATCTTCTACTACCACGAGACATAAAATAGTCCTCATTGAAGTCATTTTAACAACATGAGATAATGTTTCATCAAAATCTATATCTTTCTTTTGTGAAAAACCCTTTACAACAAGTCTATCCTTGTACCACTTTTCTCCTCCATATTCTTCCTTAAACTTGTAAACCCATTTATTCTATAATGCTCTTTTTCCTGTAGGTAACTGAACCAAGTCTCAAGTCTGTTTATTTACCAAGGAAACCATTTCCTCTTCCATACCTTGCTCTCACTTATTTTTGGTGTCTACCTGCATTACCTCTTCATAACATTCTAGTTCACCAAAATTAGTCAACAATAAATAATACAATGAAGGAGAGTATCGTTCAGGGGGTCTACTTAACCTGGTATATATTCTAACAACACTTGCATGAGTTTGAGGTACTTGTTTCTCCTCTTGTTGTACATTTTGATTTTTTGGCACCTTTGGAATTTATTTTTCAGTGATCTCATCAAGTACTGTGTATTCTGGTTTTTCTTTTTCTTGTATCTTTCCTTGCAATTGATCTTTGTACATGACCTTCTCATTGAATATGACATCTCTACTCCTAATGATTTTTTGATTTTCATAATCCCATAAGCGATAACCAAAATCATTAACACCGTATCCAATAAAGGTAGACTTATTGGATTTTACGTCAAGCTTTGTTCTATTTTCTTTATCAATATGGACAAATGCTTCACAAGCGAAAGTCTTCAAAAAATAATAATTTAACTTTTTACCTGTCCATGCCACCTCTGTAATTCCACCATCCAAAGAGCCTGAAGGTCCTCTGTTTATTAAGTAAACAACAATATCTACAACATCTGCCCAAAACTGTAAGGGAAAACCATCATGCAATCTCATACTCCTTGCAAACTCCATGATTGTCCTGTTCATCATTTCTGACACACCATTTTCTTGTGTTGTTCCTGGAATTGTCTTCTCTCTATGAATCCCATGGTATGGATAGTAAGCATCAAACTCCTTGCTACAATATTCATCGTCAAATTCTTTGTTATTCCACCCAATGGTAGGAATAGATCCTTCTGATATAAATAATGTTCCATCTGCATATTCCATAACTGGTAGTTTTGGTTGTTAAATTTATTGACCCTAAACTTTCCATCTTTCGCCATTGCTCCCACTCGAACCAGGAACCCTCTTTTCTTGCGAGTTACCTTTCACTTTGATACCAGTTGTTGGAAAAACATGATAAGATAGAAATAAAATAAAACAAATGTGGAAATAAAACACAGAAGATACATAATACAATAGAGACACATATATACAAAGTTCACCTAGTGTGGGCTATGTCCACTAGAGAAATTTCCAGGTCCTTCCTTTATTATTATCTAGCAAATGAAGGGATACAACCTACAACACACCCATTGTAACTTCCTCTTCTTTCTCTCACAACCTCCTCACTCAGAATACAATATTCACATTAATACATAGCCACAATACATTTCCCTCATAAAAGAGGGTTTCCTTCTAGGGAAAAAACCATAACATAACTTCTATCGTCATATCTACGACCTTATAATGAATGGTCCATATTTACTATGAAATTAAAATATACATTTACAGGGAAATTTTTCCTTCAGGGGCTTCGCCCCCGAACCCTTGCCAGGGACCTACTTTTCCTTGGACCCCCTAGCTGAGGGATTCCCACCCCCCCTCAAATCCTATAAGGGGGGGAAGCCCCCCCTACACTCCCCCGCGTGGAGGAGCTTACATTCTTCCATGGTGTAAAGTATTCATGGGGTATAAACATGGTTGAAAAAAATACCTTTGAATAAGGAAGATAATCAGGCTCCAAAACCAACATTCTACATCATACTCTGCTTGGATATCAATGGCATACAACAACCATACAAAATTATTTTCATTTTATTAAAATAATAAACTTATTTCAGAAGGGATTCTTACCCATTCCATTTTGAGCCTCATGCTACATAGACATGAATTATTTATACCTTCTATGTGATCTGAAAATGGATAGAACCTATACAACACTTGATATGAAAATATTACTAAGTTCAATACCACTTTCTTATTCCAAAATCTTTTATTGACAGTTCTTATAGCATGGAAGTGGCTTATCTTACTTAACCAAACACTTTAACTGATGATCATAACTTGCATAATCCATATTACATAAACATATACAGAATCACATGAAAAAAATAATTTTGTTTTACAATGACCTTCTTATATGTTACTCAAACTCAATTACAAATGTCAAATTCGGTCTCGTATTGGAAAACCGAATCCAGTGACTATAAACACTATATACTTCTTTTACAAGTGCCCAATGGCTCTCTTACAACTCAAAAATACCAAATTTGTAGAATTATGGATTACAAATGAGTGATAAGATTGTCACCATCGACTCCGTCTCGGAAAATGATTCCGATGACTATAAATACCCTACAACTCCCAAACATAATACAAAACTTGGCTTCAAAAGACTATGAATAGAGATTTAAGAACATAATAATTGAAACTCTTCTACACAAAAAATCATACAAATACAAGAAAGGCTAATTTTTCCCAAGAAACTCACCTCGAACTCCCTTCTCAACTCTAAAATTTGAGCTCCAAAAATCCCATGCCTTTGCATTGAGAACTGGTCCCTTTTTATAGCCCAAAAGGGCATCTTTTRCTTATAACCTCCATTTAATACATAACAAACCCTATTGTTTTAATTGGTTATCACAACCAAATTCATGRAACATTGGTYAAGTTGTTAGAATATGTGGAGGAGGTCRTTGGTTCCAACCCCCATGATYCTCTCCTTTATTTATGCCCTTGTTTTTATTGTTATATGCTATATATAGTATATAGTTATGGTATATATAGCATATAKTTAYCMATCACTTGAAATTGGAGGTTATAACACACACACACACACACACACACACACACACACACAKAGTATAACRAAWCCCATGTGAATCTTTGGAAYGATKACAAYAACATAACAATATATTRTKATAACACATGGTTTATGSCATATTGAAACCAKAGTATAAAAWATCYAYCGTGAACTTAKGATTTGAKCYCCCTTCACTATGGTGTAGGTCATATGTGACATYGRMRRACKWGGSRCTAASGGTCGAGGGCTTAGGTCCTCGGCCTTTTAGCCACCAAAATGACACTTGATTTAATTTTAARTATATAATGTTCCATTTACGTGTTAAGATCCAATGTGTGGTGTGATGGTTGTGGGAGCTATGTGAAGACTTTGGTGGCTACARAGGTCATGGGTTCAAACCCTATTGACTCCATAAATTTTGATATACATAAACCATAATGGCCATTGGGAGGCTACCACGTGGAAGCCTCTCATTCKCTTTCCAATACCACCTGTCAACTTATGATTGGACCACCTATGCCATACAAAKCCATGTCACTTGCCACTTGTCAACATYTGGAGCTTCCACTTGTCAACCTATGAGCCTACCRCGTGTCTCTCTCTGTGCTTGTCACATGTCTYTTCRGGGTTGACTTTTTTCCTRGTTGACCTGAACTTTGWCCAGCCATAAMTTTTKCATACAAACTCWGTTTGAGATGATTTTTGYGTCAKTGGAAATATTGCGACGAGATATATGCATTGAAATAATTTTCAATAGRTTTTGAGACATTCAAATTTAGYATTTATGTTTYCTTCTRGACCCCTGTGAGYRTTTCAKATCCTCCTAGACCATTGTGAGTGTTCTTRGATCATCCTRGATCATTCCTCCCCACTRGGGAGATTTTGGACCTCCAAAAGGTTTACATTAAATGWGGGATATKCCTCCCCACTTGACATGCATCTATTCYCCATTCCTGGACCACTTGGCTCATTACAATCAGTTGAACAACAAGGATGAAGGAYGAAATAATGCTACTAACATAATAAATCATTCTCAGACTTCCACATCTATCYRCATCATATTTTACACTAYTGKCCATGCAAAACATATCAWYRGTAGTAGAGAACATATAGATTCCACTAATAATGAATTAACAACATTCCTGTGCTTCCTAAAARAATCCCTATCACTTGCATGTAATGGACCTTCATGTGGCAACTTTGGAGAATTCTGAAACACTTCATGATGAGGATAAATTGACTATTTCATTATTATATTCCAAAATCATATCCTTCAATTTCTTTTGCAAACATCATAGACACATTCTTTCTTGCACTCACAACACCTACAACTGTGATTTGTGTYTCGTCATYTRAATYGGATCCCAAATCTTGTTGGACTGTGAAAACAAACTTTTTTTTCCCTTTTCCTCCATACTTTTTAGGACTTAATTCAGGATGCAAMTTCCAACAATGATCTTCATCATGTCTACTTTTCTTGMAATGAGTACATGTGAGCTTTGCTTCYTCCTTCTTTACTRTAGCTAGCCATTTCTCTTTTCCCTTGTTCTTACTTCCCTTTTGTTAATAAAACTCCTTGGATGAACCATCTTTAGCATCCTTCCCCCTRGACTCAAGATGCAAAKATTGAACACATACTTCATCAAAATTAGTGGGATTTAACAAAATACRAGTATGATGAATGTAACTATGAAACRCACYAATGTATTTCAGAAGGGTTTATGTAGAATGTAATGAAATATTTAAAGCCWATGCTTTMTTCCTAAACTCCTAAGTAAAATCYTGCACACTATGTCCTTTTCCTTTCCTAAGATATTTCCATTCCATAATTTCCTTTTGTCGATATTCCAAAGGAMAAAATTGTTTCCTTAATWCAACTTTGAATTCTGACCCAGAAGAGAGAATATTACCRCTCTTTTGGATACCTTCCTGAAGTTTACCTTCCCCCCAAATCAACACTATACCTTCAAGGTTAAGAGAGGSCAATTGAATCTTTACCTCATTTTCATMAATCTTCTAAACAYGWTAGTAAACTTCCATTTGTCYAATCCAATTGTCTAACTTCTCTGCATTAGACTCACCATTATACAYGGGCAAGTTAAACTTGGCATCCAACTTTAACAATGGMTTCTTTGAAGCAATTTTCTTARGAGGAGATGAGGGTAGAGAAGTGGAAGGAGATGCAGGAGGTGAAGAAGGTGATATTGAAGGAGGTGGAGAAGGAGGTCTTGAAGGAGGTGGAGAAGGAGGAAGATCWTCTTCTTTATTAAATTKTCCATACCTTTCTCCTTTTCGTAATCCCCTCTCACTATAGAKMTCTTCCACCATTTCCTTCATYTGATTAAAGGCATTGAATAAATCATCTTCARATTCATAAGGACCTATTTTCCTTGGTGAAACCATCTRTTCTAKTTGAGTGAAGMTCCTTGAACCAATMTTTGGATTATAACTATGAAGTTTTCCTTCACCACGCTTRCATTTAGCCCTTGTAAGCATTCACCTRCCAAACTAGCTCYGATACCACTTGATMCRAAAATGGATAGAACCCATAAAACACTTGATMTRAAAATATTACTAAGTTCAATACCACTTTCTTATTCTAAAATATTTTATTGACAATGCTTATAGCATGGAAATGAYTTATYTTACTTAACCAAACACTTTAACTGATGATCATAACTTGCATAATCCATCTTACATAAACATGTACARAATCACATGAAAGAAATAWTTGTGTTTTACAATGACCTTCTTATCCATTACTCAAACYCAATTACAAATGTTAAATTCRKTYCCRTCTCARAAAACTAAATCCAATGACTATAAACAATATATACTTATTTTACAAGTGCCCAATGGCTCTCTTACAGCTCACAAATGCCAAATTTGCAGAATTTTGGCTTACAAATGAGTGATAAGATTGTCACCATCGACTTCGTCTCGGAAAATTGATTCTGATGATTATAAATACCCTATAACTCCCAAAAAGAATACAAAACTTGTCTTCTAAAGAATACGAGCAAATATTTAAGCACATAAGAATCACAACTCCTTTACCCAAAAATTCGTACAAATACAAGAAAGAATGAGTTTTCCCAAGAAGCTCACCTCGAACTCCCTTCTCAAATATAAAATTTGAGCTCCAAAAGTCCCATGCCTTTGCATTGAGAATTTGTCCCCTTTTATAGTGTAAAAGGGAATATTTTGGTTATAACCTCCATTTAATACATAACAAACCATTTTGTTTTAATTGGTTATCACAACCAAATTTGTGGCACATTGGTTAAGTTGTTAGAATACGTGGAGGAGGTCGTGGGTTCCAACCCCCATGATCCTCTCCTTTATTTACGCCCTTGTTTTTATTGTTATATGCTATATATATCATATAATTATGGTATATATAACATATAGTTACCCATCACATGAAATTGAAGGTTATAACACACACACACACACACACACACACATATTATAACAATTCCCATGTGAATCTTTGGAATGATTACAACAACACAACAACATATTGTCATAACACATGGTTTATGGCATATTGAAACCATAGTATAAAAAATCCTACACGTACTTGTAACACACCCAACCCCTAAATACCCTTTCTAGGGATGGGGCATCAAATTTTTGCATTTCCTTTGATTCATTTTCAGTCCCTTACTAAGAAGAACCATCTTATTGTGCTCCTCCAAAGTTTACATCTCCCATTATGCACTTAAAACAGCTAGTGGGGTCCTCCTTGTGACCTCAGGATGAAAACTGGGAGCTAAGAGTCTGCTTAGAAAAGGTTTATGTTCTTTGTAACTCTCAAGCTTCGGGAATTCCAACGGTGTTGTCGAATTTCCCATATTACTGAACAACGGAGGAAATCAACGGTCCACATCCTTTGCCAAGATTCTACGGTTAAGAAGGGGCTCGACATTCAGAGAAAAACACTCTTTCTTTCTAATCCTCGAGGTCCTAAAATATTGCCATGTGGCCTTATCCCTTCGGCGATTGGCGTTCGGCATTTAGCGTTGAACGTCCTATGTTTTATCATTTTGGCCATCAGCGTTCGTCATTGGTCCATAAATTTTCGACGATCGACAATCATCGTTGGACTTTCCTTTATCAACCTACACTCAAATACATGGGTTTGGCCCTTCGATGACCGAAAATTTAGGCTGAACATTCCTATATGGTACCACACCCTAAATCTTCCAAACTCTAAAGTTATCCAAACACACGAGGTCCCAAATACGTTACCAACCACGTAGGCTAGGAGACCATAAACTAGAAGCTGACACGCAATGAGGTTCAAGGGGTGACACACGTCCTCGATAGGGGGTGACATGTGTCATGCTCTAATAAAGTACAATGGGTATGTTAATCTTCCAAAACTGGGTGACATGTGGCACACGTAATGTGGTTCCATGTCACATCGAATGACATCATCAAGCCACGTCATCATAGACTGATAACTACTTAGTCTTTCAATCTAACGGTCCATAAGATTCCATATAGATCCATATATCTATGGTTCTCATTAATTCACATCCCTGAATTCGGAGCTTACTGAATCCTCTCGACTCAAATCCCCTAAAGAGCTAAGTCTTTGGACTCACGGATCTAGTGGCATGCATCTTCTTCCTATCAACAACTGAGATCTATTTCGACATTCGTGACTTCGATGGTTTTCACTCCTTGAAAACCCTTGGACAAATTCCTCCGGAGTACAAATTCTTCGGACCACGAGATCGCTTGCCACATACCCATTCATCCAACGGTCCTCGTCACTTCGATAGTTCGACATTCGAGAGTTTTGCATGTATCTCATGGTTTTCCTTCTAGACCACATCGGATCTATTGCCATGTGTACCTAGCATCTATGACCAGGTTTACTCTATCTTGCAAACCTTTAGGTGAAGCTCACGCGTATCTAAATCACCAAATACCTGGACTCCTGGATAACTTTTGATCTATGGACACGTGTCCCTCCCTTTTCAATGGTCCAGATTTACTCCGCGACTTCGACATTTGAGAGTTTCGGTGCTAGACCACTCCTAATCTCCCAAAGTAGCACTTCGTTGAAGTGCTTATCACCTGCTTTCCTACATCTGATCTAACGATTGAGAGAGATCCACATTGAATCCCTAGATAAATGGACCTCGTCAATTTGCGACTTCGGCCTTCAACTACTTTCGAGGATTGTGGAGTCACAAGTCCCGAAGTCCCAAAGTCGAAAGAGCTAGCTCCTTTTGCACTAGCATAGGGTTCCTAGGCCCTGGTCACATGGGTCTCTTGGAAAATATTATGGGCTAAGTACAAATCCTTTTTTTTTGTAGCAAAGGGTTTAAGGGCATGGGCACGATCTCTCGGTTAGATGGGTGAATAGTCTAAAGGAAAAACACCCTTCTCCCACAAAATCGAACTTGACATTCTTGCTAAGGTAAACTTCAAAGGGTTGGTAGTACTTAGAGGTTTTCATTCAATCCTACCCCATCTCTCCCGCGGATTCACCTCTCATAACCATCTAGTAGAAAAACTGAGATAAATTGAAAGCCATGAAGTATAATAGTTTACAGATAGCAAAAGAGTCTATCTAATAACTATTCAAATACTGTAAGACTGAATCATAAACACAAACATTTCATCATCACATCCAATATAATACACAAAGTATGAAAATACTTATCAGAACTGGAAAATGTGAAGCAATTGTTGAAAGGAGTGCTCGTTTCCTCCCAACCATAGGCACAGTGACTCATAATGGATTTACCAGTAGCCACCCTCGAGCTAGACCATGATGCTCTGAGAGAGATTCTTTCTCTTTGCTCCACAACAGTCAGGGACGAAGGTTACTCTCCTCCTCCCACAGGAACTGGGTGTCTTCTTTTCTCTACTCCAAGCAAGGAGGTCTACATGAGTACTTCCTCAGTCACTCGTCAGCCCCGTTTATTAGCTTGTAGACAAACCCTGTCCTTGGCTTCTTTCATCCAAAATGAGTTTACTGCTCAAATTTTTCTTTCAATTTCTGAGTCAAAGTATACTTCCGTTCTCTTCTCGGGAGATTTTTTTCTCTACTTTGCTATCTCGCTGATCTGTCTCTGTCCCTGAATTACCTCCTTTATTACCTTCCTTAGCAAGGTTGCATGGGTATGAATCCCAATTTGTTGTCAGGCCTGTAAGCCTTACATATGGGCACCCTGCCCCATCTCCTCATTAACTCTTGAGGATGGACTTCCAACTACCAGCCTGACTGGTAATTCATTTCCGGGTCAGAGGAATGTTGAGCAATTACACCTAGTAGGTATCTCAACCATCCTTGGTTTCCCTTCACCATGTCTCTCATAAAATCCATGGTCTATCTTGGAAAAATTTCCCCCTTTCAGCAGTTGTGCAACACATATTCAAATTCTATTAATAAAAAAAATTCATATGTTGACCCTTTTATACAAGGGTTCATCAAATCAAACATTCACACATATTTATTCTGCCATAGTCTCTTGGCCAATTATAGTTATATTTACATACTATGGGAAACAGGGGTATTACAATCCCCTCCCCCTTAAAGGAACATCATCCTTGATGTTCTATCTGTCAATGTGCTCTATATGTAAATAAGTAAACAAAAATGGATATTCCTGTCTCATGGCATCCTCCATTTCCCATGTAGCCTCATCTGGGCCAAAGTGTTTCCACTGCACCTTGACATGTGAAATGGTTTTGTTCCTAAGTGGGGTTTCCTTCCTATGTATTATGCTTTGAGGTTCTAGCAGGAATTATCCGTTGGGTTCCATCTGAATCAAATACCAGTCAATAATATGATTGAATCATGTACATACTTCTTTAATAAAGGAACATGGAAAACACTATGTGCCTTCACCATGGGAGGAAGTGCTCCCTGATAGGCTACTGGTCCCACTCTATCCAAAAATTCAAAGGGTCCACAATACCGAGGTTCCAACTTGGCACAAGCTCCCATCCTCAAGGAGCTTCTCCTGGGTCTAACTCAGAGATACACATGATCCCCTGCTTTGAACTCTCTAGGAGTCCTTTTCAGGTCTGCACAACTCTTTTGTCTATCTTGGGGTATCTTCAGATTTTTCTTGATCTGAATCATTTGTTGTTCCATTTCCTTTATCATATCTGGCTCGATTGTAAATCTATCTGCGGGGTCATTCCATCTGATTGGAATGTTGCATTTCCTTCCATAGAGGGATTCAAAAGGACTCATTTTTAATGACTCTTGATATCCATTATTGTAAGAAAATTGTACCAGTGGTAGGTAGTCCTCCCATTTCTTGGGTTGATGCATTACATGCATATTCAACATGTTTTCTACTACTTGTTTTACCTTCTCTTTTTTCCCATCATTTTGGGGGTGATAGGTTGTACTAAAGAACAATTTTGTATCAAAACCAACAAACATATATTTCCAACAGTTTGAAGTGAACTTTGTATCTCTCTCGGATATAATTTCCTTAGGAATTCCATGTAGTATGAATAGCTCTTTCATGAAGATGCTAGCAATATCTATTTCCTTGCAAGTTGACTTGACGGGTATGAAGTGAGAAACCTTTCTCAGTTTTTCCACAACTACCATGATGGCATCGTTCTGTCTGATTGATCTTGGTAATCCTGTGAATAAATCCATGTAGATGGTTTCCCATTTCCATTCAAGAATTGGTAGGGGCTGCAACAACCCTACTGGGTGCCAATGCTTTTCCTTGACTTGCTGACATTCTAAACACTTAGCTAAGTAATCAACTATGTCCTTTTTCAATCTGGGCCAATAGAATAGTTTCCTAGTGGCTATGATCATTTTCTGATAACTAGGATGACTAATATATGGTATTTTGTGTAGTTCATCCATTATGAACCTTGTCAAGTCATCACAATTTGGAATGTATAATCTGCCCTTGTAAGTTAGTAGGTCATCATTAAGCATATGATAACCTTCGTACCTCATCCTTGTGGGCTCTTGCTTTAGGTATGATGTCACAGTCTTGAAAAATGCATCTGTCTTTTGTGTATTTTTTACCCTCTCTTTGATGTCTAATTCACTGGTGCTTACTACTTCCAAGTGAAATACATTCATACTTCTACTAAGGGCACCGACCACCCTATTCTCCTTTCCTTTGATATGTTTTATTTCGAAATCAAACTCACTAAGGAGATCCATCCACCTAGATTGTCTCACATTGAGTTTTGGTTGGTCAAACAAATACCTCAATCCACTATGGTCTGTCATAAGTAAAAATCTCCTACCTAAGAGGTAATGCCTCCACATATTTAAAGCATGAACTATGGAAGCCAATTCCATATCTTGGATCACATAATTGACTTCATTCTCATTCAATTTTCTGGATTCGTAGCAAATGACATGTCCTTCTTCCATAAGGACTCCTCCGAGCCCTTCCTTGCATCATCCGTACACACAAAGAAGTCCTTGTGTGGGTTTGAAATCTTCAACATGGGCACATTGGTTAGAAGGTATTTCAGCTCTTGAAATATTTCTTCACATTCTGATGTCCAAATGAATTTAACCCCCTTTTTCTGAAGGGAGGTGATTGGGCAACCAATCTTGGAGAACCCTCTTATGAATCTCCTATAGTACCCTGCCAGGCCCATAAAAGATATGATATTAGATACATCCTTTGGGGTAGGCCAATACATGATGGCTTTAATATTGTCAGGATCAACTTCGACTCCTTCCTCAGAAATAACATGGCCTAAATAATGGACTTGTTTCTAGAAAAATTCACACTTATTAAGCTTAGCATATAGTTTATGTTCTCTTAGTATTGGGAGTACTAGCTTGAGTTTTTGTTCATGCTCTTCCCTATTCTTGGAATAGATTAGGATATCATCAATGAAAACCAACACAAACCTATCCATGAAATTTATGAATACGTTATTCATTAAGCACATAAAAGTGGTTGGTGCATTGGTGAGCCCAAATGACACCACCACAAATTCATAGTGACCATATCTTATCCTAAAGGTTGTCTTGTGGATGTCTTCATATTTAATTCGAACCTGATGGTATCCATACCTCAAGTCAATCTTGGAGAAGATGGTAGAACCCCTTAATTGGTCAAACAAGTCATTGATTCTTACAAAGGGATACTTATTATTGATGGTCATCTTATTGAGTTATCTATAATCTATGCACAGTCTGATTGTGCCATCTTATTTTTTCACAAACAAATATGGTGCTCCCCATGGGGACATGTTGGCAGCCAATTCATTTTTTTTTTCTCTTAAAAAACACTGCCTACACCCCTTGTCTCGTTAATGACAAATCATCGTCGCATTGTACTTCTAGACATTTGTTTCATTTTTGCGACAATTGCATTTTGGTTTCGATTCGATTTTCACAACGGTAAGTGTGAAAATACCTCTTTCATCGTTTGGACTGTAGTCGTCTTTTATTGATTTCTCCAAAAGACACTTGACCATTGGTTTATCATATGACTGCAAAAGATTTTTCAAACTTATGCCTTTAGCATACTCTTACCTTGATTGTGCATTTGGATCTGTTTGATTACTAAGCCTTTAAGCATGAATATTTATTGGTTTTATTCTGATCTTATAAAAGTTATGATGGATTTGGTCTTATATGATTTTATTCTTAGTGCTATGGGCTCTTGACTCATTTATTATATGAGAAATTTTGGTTACAATGTGCTAAAATCTTTGGAATATAAACATTTGATTACACAAACGAATGCATTGGTAAGTTTATAAGGTCAGTTTGAGAAATAGCAATGGTTTGAAG
>JZKD02S1770954.1:509018-537281 GCA_000966675.3 Picea glauca
AATATCATAGCTGATAATTAAGTAGTTGATTTGAGTTATTATAATCATAATTAGTATCTTGTATATATAATAGTTAGTATTTTATATAGTTAGATTAGTGTAGTTAGTTTAGTTCGTTTTATTAGTTTCTAGTTTCTTTTATTTTAGTTAGTTTCTTGTATTTAGTTATAGTTAGTTTTCTTTTATTAGTTTAGTTAGATTACTTAGCTCAGATCAGATTTTCTCTTTGGCTTCCTTAGGAGACCTTAGAGCGGCCAACAGAGCCGTTAAACTCGTCAAGGTGGTCCATTCCAAACGGCTTGGGTTATTTAGACAACCCCGGACCGGTTCCACTCTCCCAGTGGACGGACGGTCAATTTCGCCCGTCAGCAGGACACACTATGCTGAATGTAGCCTTTATCCCACATCTCCTTCAACTGTGATTTGAGATCAACTAGCTCTAGTGTACTCATTCTATAGGGTGTTCTAGACATTGGCACTGCTCCTAGTACAAGTTCTATTGAAAAGTCAATATCCCTTCTTAGAGGTAAACCTGATATCTCTTATGGGAATACATATTTATATTCTCTCAATATGGGATGGTTCTCTAGGCTGGGTTTGTCATTCTCAATCGAGTTTAGTACATGTATTGCATGCAAGAGACATCCCTTTCTACAATACTTCTTCAATTGGAGGGTTGATATTTGTCTCACTGAGACAGGATTTTGAATCCCTTGTAAGGTTACCCTTCTTCCTTCTTCATTTTCACACTCCAAAGTTTTACCGTAACAGTCCAACTTGGTTCTATGGGAAGCCAACCAGACCATGCCAATTAGAAAGTCATAAGATCCTAGAGGAAGTATGTCTAGGTTTGATTGGGTGGGAAACCCACTCATGATAAATTAGCATGCTGGTATGACCTATGTTACTTTTCTTTTGGTTCCAGTGGCTAGTTGTACCAGCCATGATTTAACATGTTTAACTTGTTGCAATTTACATTTCTCAATAGTTTGAGAGGCAACATAACTCAAATTAGAACCAGGGTAAATTAAAATGGAAATAGGATGGTTGGCAATCGTACCTTCCATCTCCACCACTGAAGCTTGGTGGTCATCTTGTCTATTATCCAAGGTTGCATAAATTTGTGGCAAGCTCCTAGCCACATCATTGAATGTGGTATCCTCTTGGATGTTGTAGACCCTCCCAGGGTTCTGTTGCCTATAAAGTCAATCCCTTAGTAGATGTTCTTCTCCACAACCTCAACATTTCAAGGGTTCTCTCTTCATGTTATCAGTCTTACTTGGAGTTTCTTTGAATGGTTTATTTCCACTCTAGAATGGAAAATTTGGTGATACACACTTCTGGCAGGGAGGCTCATCCTAGAGCTCTTACCAGGGTTCTTAAATTTTGAGGGTTTAAATCCCTTCTTCCTGAATCCCGAATTGTTTTTCTTCTTCCATTATTCATGGGGTTCTGTCTTACTCTTGAATTTTTCATAGCAATACCTTGATTTTCAAATAGTATACTCTAAGGTATTTGGCTAATCAAACTCAATTCTGTCCTGTTAGGACTGAGGTAAGACACTAATAAATCGTTGCATCTTTACCTTTTCATCCTTTATGTAGGGACCATACCTCATCAACTCGAGAAATTTGTTGATATACTCATCTATGGCGAGTTGTCCCAGCTTGAGTTCATAGAACTCCTTGGTCTTCCCATCAAAGTACTTTTCTGACAGGCATTTCTTCTTGAAGTATTTCTCAAATTGTTTCCATGACAAGTCCTTCTCATGGACTCCTTTCAAATTCCTAAGGTCTTCCCACCAAATGGAATCTTTCCCATTTAGGTTGAAAATGGTTATCCAAGCCTTTAAATTTTCAGAGTAGTCATGGAATATCAAGTACTTCTTCAAGACAAGTAGCCAAATTTTTTCTTCTTCCCCCTTCTTAATATCTCCATCGAAGGTGGGTGGTTTGGATTTCTTGAATTCTTTAGGGTCATGACTCTTGGAATGTTTCCTCTTATTTCCTCTTGTCTAATAATGGGAACTAGTTTTTCCACTAGAAGATTCCTTGGAGTTGTCAGTGTCCTCCCCAGAGGAATCTTCCATTGAATTTCTCTTGGCTCCATGTTGGGCCTTCTTTGAGGTGCTCCTCCTGGTGTGGCCACTCTCAGGACCATGCTTTTGTATCTTAGGTGGAATTGGATTTTTCTTAGTATGATGCATGTCCACATAACTGGAAATTGGACCATGTTGAAGTTGCATTTGTATATCTGATAGAATTTGCAGTAGAAATACATTAATTTATGTCTGATTTTCCTGCTCCTTGATCAACCTTTCATTGTCAGTCTTATAAATATGTAATTATACCATGAGGCTTCTTACAGTTTCGGCCAATTTGGAGGGGTTTCCACCACCCTCCTTTTATCAAATTCTTCCTCTCTATTGTGGGAAATCTCCCCCAACTCCTGATGTGTCACCATCCTTTATGTTGTAGTTATCTTGTTGTTCACTTACTGCTTGAGTGCTAATAAAAAAAAAATTGTTAGTTACTAATCTACCAATTCATGAACAACACATATCATTTCAAGGTAAAGTCAATTATTTATTTGGAAACATTAGAAACCTATGGTGCAGACTTACAAATCATCTATCAATAATAAAAGGTGTCGTTTCTCTCTCTGGTAGAGGTTTAGACAACTTTCTTATAGGAGGGGGTAAGGTAGGGTGTTACCCCATAATTTATATAATAATATTTTTATGCGGCTTGTGCATGAGATCAAGAAGGCCAAATGTTGTTTCCATGATTTGATACCAATTTGTAACACACCCAACCCCTAAATACCCTTTCTAGGGATGGGGCATCAAATTTTCGCATTTCCTTTGGTTCATTTTCAGTCCCTTACTAAGAAGAACCATCTTATTATGATCCTCCAAAGTTTACATCTCCCATTACATGATTAAACCAACTAGCGGGGTCCTCCTTGTGACCTCAGGATGAAAATCGGGAGCTAAGAGTCTACTTAGAAAAGGTTTCAATGCTTTGGAACTACTGGGATTCGAGAGTTCCAATGGTATTGTCGAATTTTATAAATCACTGAACAACGGAGGAAATCAACGGTCCACTTCCTCTGCTGAGATATTATGGTTAAAAAGGGGCTTGGAATTCATCATTGAACAATCTTTCTTTCTAATCTCTAAGGTCCTGAAATATCACCACGTGGCCTTAGCCTTTCAGAAATCGACGTTCAACATTTAGCATTGAATGTCCTATGTTTCGATGTGTTGGTCGTCGGTGATCGTTGTTGGTCCATCAACGTTCAATGATTGGCGATCGTAGTTGGAAATTCCTTTATCAACCTACACTCAAATATTTCAAATTCTTTCCACATGGCTTTGGTCCTTTAACGATTCGTGATTTACACCAGATGTTCCTATATTGTACCACACCCTAAATATTACAAACTCTGAAGTTATCCAAACTCCTGGGGTCATGGATATGTCACCAACCATGTAGGCTAGGAAACCACTAACCATAAGCTAACACACGATGAGGGTCAAGGGGTGACTCGTGTCCTTGATATGGGGTGACAGGTTTCATGCTCTAATCAGGCACAATGGATATGTGAATTGTCCAAAACTGGGTGACATGTGGCACACGTAATGCGGGTTCATGCCACATCGAATGACATCATCAAGCCACATCATAATAGATTGATAACTGCTCATTCCTTCAATATAACGGTCTATAAGATTCCACGTAGATCCATAGATCTACGGTTCTCATTACTTCACGACTCCGGCTTTAGAGCTTATTGAATCCTCTCAACAAAAATCCCCTGAAGAGATAAGTCTCCATACTCTTGGATCAGGTGCCACACATCCTCTTCCTATCAATGACCGAGATCTATTTCAACGTTCGCGACTTCGACAATTTTCACTCCTTGAAAACCCTTGGTCAAATTCCTTCGAAGTACGAAGTCTTAAAACCACGATATCACTTGCCACATACCCATTCATCCAATGATCCTCGTCACTTCGACAGTTCAAAATTTAGTAGTTTGGCGTGTATCTCCTGTCTTTCCTTCCAGACCATGTCAGATCTACTTCCACATGTACCTAGCATCTATGACCAAGGTTTACTATGGCTTGCAGACTTTTGGGGGAAATTCGCATGTCTCTAAATCCCTGAATACCCAGACTCCCTGATAATCATTGATCTATGGACTTGTATCCCTCCCTTTTCAACGGTCCAAATTTACTCCGCAACTCCAGCATTTGAGAGTTTCGACACTAGACCATTCCTAATCTTCGTAAGTATCACTTCAATGAAGCGCTTAACACCTTGCTTCCTACGTCCAATCTAATAAATGAGAGAGATCCACATTGAATCCCCAGATCGACAACCCTTGTCGATTCACAACTTTTGCCTTCGACTACTTTCGAGGATTGTGGAGTCACAAGTCTCGAAGTGTCGAAGTCGAAATAGATAGCTCCTTTCGGACTAGCGCAGGGTTCCTAGGCCCTGGTCACATGGGTCTCTTGGAAAATAGTATGAGCTAAGCGCAAATCCTTTTTTTATGTAGTAAAGGGTTTAAGGGCATGGGAACTATCCCTCAGTTAGATGGGTGAATAGTCTAAAGGAAAAACACCCTTCTCCCACATAATCGAACTTGACATTCTTGCTAAGGTAAACTTCAAAGGGTTGGTAGGACTTAGACGTTCTCAGTCAATCCCACCCCATCTCTCTTGCAGATTCACCTCTCATAACTATCTATCAACAAAACTAAGATAAATTGAAAGCCATGAAGTATAGCAGTTTACAGAGGCAAAAGAGCCTATCTAATAACTATTCAAATACTACAAGACTGAAAAATAAACACAAACATTTCATCATCACATCCAATATAATACACAGAGTATGAAAATATTTATCAGAACTGGAAAATGTGAAGCAACTGCTGAAAGGGGTGCCCGTTTCCTCCCAACCATAGGCACAGTCACTCCTAACGGATTTACCACTGGCCACCCTTGAGCTAGACCATGATGCTCTGAGAGAGATTCTTTCTCTTTTCTCCACAACAATCAGGGATGAAGGTTACTCTCCTCCTCCCACAGGAACTGGGTGTCTGGTTTTCTCTAATCCAAGCAAGGAGGTCTGTATGAGTACTTCCTCAGTCACTCGTCAACCTCGTTTATCATCTTGTAGACAAACCCTGTCCTTGGCTTCTTTCAACCAAAACGAGCTTACTGATAATATTTTTATTTCAACTTCTGAGTCGAATTATACTTCCCTTCTCTTCTTGGGAGAGTGTTTTCTCTACTTTGCTATCTCACAGATCTGTCTATATCCCTGAATTACCTCCTTTATCGCCTTCCTTAGCAAGATTGTGTGGGTTCGAATCCCAATTCATGGTCAGGCCTAGAAGCCTTACAGATGGGTACCTTACCCCATATCCTCATTAACTCTTAAGGATGGCCTTCCAACTACCAACCTAACTTGTAATTCATTTCTAGGTTAGAGGACTATTGATAAATTACACCCAGTAGGTACTATTTTGGTGAGGGTCATCTCCACCATTCTTGGTTTCTCTTCACCATCTCTCTCATAGGATCCATGGTCTATGTTGGAAAAATTTCCCCCTTTTAGTAGTTGTGCAACACATATTCAAATTTTATTAATAACAAAAAAGCATACATTGACCATTTTATAAAAGGGTTCATCAAATCAAACATTCACACATATTTAGTCTTCCATAGTCTCTTGTCCAGTTATAGTTATATTTTAAAACTGGGGGAAACATGGGTATAACAGTACTTCTAAGTTGATCCCCCTCCGCTATGGTGTGGGTCATATGTGACAACAACAAACTAGGGGTTGAGGGTTGAGGGCTTAGGCCCTCGACTCTTTAGCCACCAAAATGACACTTTATTTAATTTTAAATATATAATGTGCCATTTAGATTTTAAGATCCAATGTGTGGTGTGATGTTTGTGGGAGCTATGTGAATACTTTGGTGGCTATGGAGGTCATGGGGATGAACCCTGTTGACTCCATAAATTTTTATATACATAAACCATAATGGCTAATGGGAGGTTGCCACATGGCAACCTCTCATTGGCTTTCCAATATCATGTGTCAACTTATGATTGAACCACTTGTGTCATACATAGCCATGTCACCTTCCAATTTTCAACATCAAGCTACCACTTGTTAAACTGTGATCCTGCCATGTGCCTCTTTAGGGTTGACTTTTACCCTGGTTGACCTGAACTTTGACCAACCATAACTTTTGCACAGAGACTTCATTTGAGATGATTCTTTCACCGTCAGAAATCTTGCGACGAGCTCTATGCATTGAAAGCATTTTCAAGAGATTTTGAGCCATTCAAATTTTTAACATTTCTAATCCCTTCTAGACTCCTGTGCGTGTTCCAGATCCTCTTATACCTCTGTGAGCATTCCTGGATCCTCCTGGATCAATATGTCTATTAGCACTCTCTTTGATATTACCTCAACAGTGGTGCTTCCCAAGGATTCCCAAATTTCTTTAATCAATCTCTTATCAATAACCTTCTTGCATTTAACCTCTACTTGAGGCTATCCACCATTTGCAGCTATCCTTTCCAATAGTCCAATAATTTCCTACATATAACATGCATCATCACATTAATAAGCATATTAGTTGTCATGTTACATAAAATGCCTGTATTTAAATTAGTAAAACATTTTCAGATACGCTCCAACATATCTATATGCACTCTATCACATTGCCCTCAATGTATTCATGAGTGAAAACACAATTAATTTTCAGTTGTGCATACACAATTATCAACATTCTCATGCTAGAGTATTTACACAACCAACATTTCAATATTCTCGTCCCAGAGAAACATAATATACAACCAAAGATGAGTTAATGGATTCTCATCAATTTTGTCTTTCATTTATCAACTGCACCTATTTTCCCAGTTGCTCAAAGAACACAACTCTGTCTCATTATTCAGAGTTGATAGTGAGAAAAGTATTCCAACTTTTCTCCTTCTTCGTTTCAAAAATCTATCCCTCTTGGGATCTTCTTGCTATCTTCCTTGAGTAGGCTTAGTCAAGTTCATATTGAATTTTCTGGGTAAATTAATATGCTACAACAACAATATTTTGGTTCAAAAATTAATCATAAACCAATGCATTCAGCACATTACCAATCAAATTGGTCACTATTCATTGGTATGTCTCCTATGCATGCATTATGTTTTAGAATGTAATCCAGAATTCTTGTATAATTATACTTTGCAACCCATTGTTTATTATTTCAACAGTCCTTAAGATTATAACTGTGTTCTCCAAATAGAGTGTCTCACACAGTGCCTCCATAGGAACTTATTCAACATGCAACTCTCTTGTTGCATATCCATCACTATCTGAGATGACCTCAACTTTGAGTCTACCTCAATTTTGTTCCTTCAAAAATTTACCCAATATTTCATAAGGAATATAAGTATGAATTCTTACTATGCAATTCAGATTTACATTTAAATAGGTACATCCATCAGTTTGCATTTATAATGTGTTTTTATGCACTCAACCACATGCATCAATATGTTATGTGTCTACTATAGGCACACTACCTAATTTTATAAACATATTTACTTTAAAATTATTTAACTCACGATTGTTCAGAATCATTCCCATGCCATCTTCAAGGGAAAAAACATATTGTCTTCTTTTATGACAGTAGAGAATTTTATCCCGTTACATCAAAGCATTCTTTCTATTTTACTCTTTCAACAAGTTACACTGGATTTTCCTGAGAAAATGGAACACATCCTCCTCAGGATATTATTCCATCAAGACAATCAAACCCTCCAATATAGGGTCTACCATGAATCCATGGTGTTACTTAGAACTGGCAAGTACACATATTTCCTCATAACCTACTTGATCATGAAGTCACGTAATGTCCTTATATGTATATCTACATATACTAAGTATGTGCATCACTTGTACCTATTTACATCATTCATTCACATTTATTTAGCATCCCCCATTTTTTATGGGAGCTCTCAGTCATTTACATGACTAATCTCACCAAGAAATCATAATTATGCTACCCTATTTACAAGATAACAACCAACAAGTCAGGTCACTCTTGCTCATTGCTCTTTTAGCATTTCATATTATCTCTTTATTTTATCATTACAACCCTATATTCATAAGGCACTAGACATCAACATTATTAACATTTCATTCATGTTGTTAGTTTCCTTGCTTTCATCTAGTCATTATTGAAAATAATGACCCATCAATAGATCATACCTTACAACTCATCACAAGTTATAATAAGTTTATTTTCATGTTACGTACATGCTTATTTTATAACCATATGCATCACAACATATCCATACCTTGCATTTTCATCCATAACAAGTGCTTAGGGATACAAGCATTTGTATTTTGTTTAGTACAAACATGAGCTCACAATTGGATCATGTGCTCATATCACTTTACCTCTTGACAAGGATTAGCAACAATCCCAAAGGACTCCTCTTTCTTTAGCTTAACTAGATTATCCCAGGTACAAGTTTCATTATTCAAAGGTCAAATAAACCGACCTTACAAATTTACCCATCATTCCTTTAAACATGAGGAATTATACATACATGGATTAGCCTTTTTCTAAGCAACAATCATAATTTACAGGGATTCAACAACTCATCATCACAGGAAACATTACAATCACCATTTCATTAATTTCCCGGACTCATACAATCCTATAATAGGATTATACCATACATTCCTTTTTTTATTTAGGTATTTACCATTTATGCCTACCAGTAATTCCCTACTCCTGTAAGAGTAGCTATCGGTTTGAAAAAGGAACACCATAATTCCTCTGCTAAGATTTAGCCATAATTTCCAAGGTACAGTTTCAATCTGCTTCCCTCCTCCTTAACGAACTCATGCATATATTAAAAAATATTTTAAACACAAATAACTCTTTTAAACAAGTTCTCCTTAACCTTAATATACAAGTATTTATGACTATTCTCTAGCCCATCCAGGCCTAATGTTGTAGCCTGCTTTGATACCACTTGTAACACACCCAAACCCCTAAGTACCCCTTTAAGGGATGTGGTATTAATTTTTTTTCTTTCCTTAAACCATATCCAAACCTATTTTTGAGGACACCATCTTCTTCTACTCGCCAAGAACTTTCCAATGACTGTAAGTTTTCTCAAAATGAAGCTCTAGATCAAAAGTTACGGTCCTTTGAAGTTTTTGGCCTTTATTGTCCAAATGCCTCCATACTGCCACATGGAATTCACATGGATCCACATCATCGTGCCCATCCTATGTGGTACTGGCATGTCAGAACATGTCACCCTTAGCGCATGTGTGGTTGCAGGTGTAGCACTTGCCACCTATTCCACCAAGAATTGGCTTGGTTACACCAACTGATGTCATCTTGGGACATTGACCATTGGGATGTCGACCCTTTTCCATGCTCAATACTGAGATCCAAATCCTCTCGATATCTTCTCTCAACAGCTGGTGACACCTATCCGCCATTCATCGGGACCCCAAAACCTCATTCTTTTTGCTATTTGCAAAGCCCAAAAACTCTGATCCAGGATGAGCTGGCACTTAGGACACACGACACTATCTTATCGTGCCACTTGTATTTACCATGGAATCACACGTGACCATTGTCACCTCATGACATGTGGCACACATTTCCCCATGGAGCTCTAACTATAAATGCTAAAAATACTTGAGACGTGGCATGCTCACCATGTGACATGTGTACCTCCCATGTGGGATGATACGACATACACATCATCACAGCTCCCAAGGTTTTCCCAATAGGATATGGACACTTGTTTGCTTCCTATTCATTGAATGAAATCATATGACATCATCTTGGATCTACCGAGCATCGACTATCGACCATTTTCATAAGGCCTATTTCCCAATCTCTCGATGGTCCGAGATCCGATATATAGTTGGCATCCTAGGCACATGCCTTATCTGGTCATGCCACCTGACACCCATACTAATTGACACATGACACGATTTTTCCACCTGGACCTTCATCCAAATGTGTCAAAATGGCATGACACATGGCACCACTCTTGTTACAACATGTGGTATCATTGATGGCACGACGCATCACCGTTGGGTATCAAACATTGAGGATTTGTCAACGAACTACAACCATGAAAATATCCAAATCCTGATGTCCAAGGATTATGAGATGGTTTAATCAGGGTAACCTCATATTAAGGGAAGGTTAATTATGTTAACTCCTGGGATTATGAGTCTATGAGTTCAATGAACAAGATCTTGCATGCTTAGATCTGATGGTTTTCAAAGCTCCTCCCACTTCTCCAATGTGGTAGCAGCTTAAGGGATCAAACAATGGAGGTTGAGTCCTCAATCTGCAATTTGACGGTTCTCATCTTGGAAGACCTCAACCCTCAGTGAGAATTTCATATTAGGGAATATTTTACGCCCTGAGGGTTCGATGTTGAGAAACGTCATGATGACGTGATAATCCTCTCACAAGATGACATGTGGAGTGCAAGGTTCCAACACGCTCCAAGTTCCATGATGTTCCATGACAAGAGTTGGGTTTAGTTAAAGGGGATAAATGATCCATATTGGATCTATGATTAATATAGATGGTGGGATTTGTCCCTCATGTGATATCCATAGGATGAAACATGTTGTCGCCAGGTAACTGTGGGCATCGAGACCGTGACTCTTTACCTATCTCCTGCATCTTGAAACTCCCCAAGGTCCATTTTCTGGGGATTACAAGATGATTAAGTGTAGTTAATCATGGGTTTACAACCCTTTGACTTCACTACAATATCTACGACTTAGATCTACAGGCTCTCCAGATTTGATGACTAAGGTTTCAAGGCGCTCTTCCAAAGGATTGAGCCTACCCAAGGTCCACAGTTGACTTTCCAGCAAATCAAATGCTGACAAGTGTCAATATATTGAACTCTTATCTGCCATGCTAGTGTGACATGTCACTTCTGAAATCACCCTCTCTCTCTCATGTTTACGCTTATAACCAAATGATCTGAAAATATCTTTTAAAGACTATGGTTAAGTTTTAAAGCATGATTTCATTAACCATTTAGGAATTGAAGAAAAAGGAAGAATTAATGATATAACATGACAGCCATAATAATATATTTAGATCTGAAAGTAAGAAAAAAAAATAAAAAAACCATAAAAACAAAGTTGTTAACGGAGTTCGGCAAGATCGCCTACATCTTTGGGCCTTTGTCTTAGTGAGAAAGGTTTTCTTATATCTATTAAAAGCTTCAAAAGTACATCAAAAAAGTGTCAAATGGATTAAAAAATGGTCTGGATGTGTTCTTCTCGACCTTAAGAACCCAACACAACTGATGAAATTGAAAATGGTTGAACGAAGCTCTCAGAATTGGCCCACAAAGTTCCTCTCCTCCTTGGCTTCCCTGCATAAAAATGTCTTTGGCTTCACAATTCTACAACATTTCTCCTATTTTCAACTTGTTTTTTGGAGTGTCAAATACCTCTGGTTTATATATATTCTGAGGTGGGGGTCGAAATCCAATGTCCCCCCCATGTTTTGGCCTCAGATTGAGCTCAGATCCCCTTCAAAGAGCCAAAAATCCTCAAAAATCACTAAAAATCAGCTAAAAATCCACTAAAATAAGGTCAAAACCCAAAATTTGGAAAAAAATATTCTTAAGCCCCTAGTTAGGGAATTCTCCCCCATTTTATGGTCATATGAGGGAAATGTGGCATAGTTCTAAGGGGCACACCTCCCTTAGCTAGAAAAGGTGCTTAAGTTTAAATTTCTGAAAAGTGGGTTTTTTTCTCTAAAGTAGTAATTCACCCTTTATGGTTAGCTCATTGAGCTTAAGTCATTTGAAGAGGCAGGTCATGGGATCGAATCCCATGGAGTCCAACAATATAAATTTTACCTTTTTAAGGCCTTGGCCATGGTCTCATGTGGCACCCTTGGATTGGACCATGTGTCAGCCCATGGTTGGCCAATCTTTTGCCACATGGACTATCAAAACTTTGACACTTGTCACCATGAACCCTTGCCACTTGTCATGACCTAGTGATACCACATGTCATCACCTAATGGCTTCCACTTGTCAAATTTAGAAGCTTCCACGTGTCACATGATGAAGCTTCCACATGTCCCTTGACCAGTTGACTTTTTACCTGTTTGACCCAAACTTCAGATTGCGATAACTTTTGCATACAGACTCCATTTTTCGATCAGTGTGCGCCACCAGAAATCTTGCTATGAGAACTTCACAATCATGTTGTTCTCTTGAAAATTTGAGAACTTTTATTTTTGAGCCTTTCAAGATCCATTTGGATCACTAAAGACATGGAACTAGGGGCTAGAGCCATGGTCCCTGGAAATTGACGTGTCGAGCAATTCCAAAGGATTTTTGACTTAGAAATCATCCAAGTTATGATGCTTCGATGCCCCGAGTCACAGAGCTCCCTCCTGAGCTTTGTGTAATTGAGCAATGGTGGGAATCTATCGATCTACCTATCCAACGATTGCAACTTTCTCACTAAATTACAATGGACTTTGGTGGGTAACCAACCCATATTTTGGATGACTAAGATTAACTCTCTTATTTAGATTAATGGCTATTGTGACTCATCGTCCTATGTAAAGAAGATTTCAATGAGTAGGTAACTCGACCTTGGATGGTTAAGATCGATCCTCATTCTAAGATCGACAGTTACTGTTTGTTACAGTGAGTAAGGAGGTTCAAACGATGAGAGTCTATCCCTAGACTTAACAAATATGAAATTCTAAACCTTGTTGCATGAAGGAAAATGTAAGTTTTCGGATGATATTGGCCTTACTTAGGCCATTGTTTGATTCCCGTCATCAAGAAACTCCATATAGAAATCGTTCTACTGTGCATTCTAGAAATTATAAACCCCTAGTTAAATTATTTAATAGGGATCCATACAAAGTGCTCATATTTCATGTACAATCACATGTGCAACTTCATGATTGTTTCAAGCACATAGACTTATAGTAATTATAAAACTTCAATTTGTTAGTAGGCATGACTAATGTTTTAGTACAATTACAATTCATTTACACAGAGTATAAAGAATACTTATCTGTTTACAGAACATAACCAATGAAACCGACTGTGGGTGTTCACCTTTCCACCCAACCGTAGGCTCAAATGCATTCATTCTTAGCATTTTGGACAACCCCATGCCAAGCCATGATACCATCAGGGAATTCTCTACACTTCTTCTCTTGCAGCAACAAATATTTTCTTCTTCGGGTCTTCTATGTACCTCTCTTTTTAAGCCCTCTCGAGTACCCTGCCCCCCTTTTTTTGGTGATATATTTGACCTCTCCCTCTTTTTTTCTAACCTGGTGTGCTTCTCTTGCATGCATCACTTGGGAAGGTTCTCGACCTATCTCCTTCCTTCTGTCAGAAGGAATCTGTGTGGTCAATATTTACTGCAGGGATGGTACTTTGTGGTACCTTTGGCTGATAGTTCAACTATCCTAGTCAGGTCTTCCAATAACTATATTCATTGAAGGTGGTTTGTTTCTTAACCACCATCCCTTCCTCATTAACTAATTTTATTTGAAATCAGAGTTAAAGGAAATATCTAAATATTCCCAAAATCAAATATTATCAGTAAGGAGGTTTGGGTCCTCTTTATCATGAGGAACCCCTCTCTAGGTTTTCTTCACTCCTTCCCCTAGTGATGGCATGGCCAATAGTTTAAGGCTTCACCCCACAGTCAATTTTTGGCATTTACAATTAAACAATATTTAAAATAATTACATTACATTGCATGGAAATCACCAATAATGATTAATTACATATACTTACGGTTTAGAGAGGGGGTGTTACATAAAAAATTTCAACTAACACACCCCTCCCTAATTAACTATAAGACAAAACTCTCTAGAACTAGTTTATGATCATCTAACAATGAATCACTAAGGTAGAATTGAAAGTTAAGTATAAAAAATTTTAATCAACAATACTTCATTTAGTTCACTTCATAAATTAGATTTTCAACCTTCATTAAAAGATATGAGAAATTAATATAAGAAATGAATTAATGCAGGAAAGTTTCTTATGATGAGCAGTTTCCAACCAATGAATAATTAGTGACATGTGTGTGCATAGATTGCAGCTCTGACAATTC
The DNA here is from genome assembly GCA_000966675.3 of Picea glauca. Lineage (NCBI taxonomy): Eukaryota > Viridiplantae > Streptophyta > Pinopsida > Pinales > Pinaceae > Picea > Picea glauca. The sequence goes on from JZKD02S1770954.1 coordinate 523,226, forward strand.
TTATGCAGAGAATTTACCCTGTTACTACTCACATCTGATATACAAGTAAGAATGAGAATCTTGTTCCAACAAGAATTAGTTCAAGCCATGAAACATAAGTAAAACTACAACATCAATCAATTAACATTCACTACCTTATCATGTCATGCATGCTACATGAATTAAAATAATCGAAAATGCGAGACACAAATATTATGTAAGCACATAAAACCACACTATTTCTAATACACATGTAAAACCTAATTAGGGTGCTACTTCTGAGATGAAGGGAGGCTTGTCTTCACTTAGAATTACGCCCACTATCTACCTATGAACTCAAAAATTCAGGAGTTGAACATGCATAAAAATGTCTTGTATTTCATTATAAAAACAAAGTACATAATTTGAACAGATTTTCAATCCCCTTCCCTTCTATTTCTAGATATCACTTGCTATCTCCCCAAGAATGAATTCCTTCAATACTTATACAATTACATTTCAATAGAGAAATACAATTACATTTCAACAGAGAAATTATTATGGTGCATCAAATCTCATACCAATTTCACTAAAGATAATCGGGAAATTATAATCTCTGATTTGGACAATTTAAGGAATGGAATAGAAATACATATTTGGTCATCTTGTTACGATTTCATGGTCGAAGGCATGAAATACCAATAGACTTGCATATTGCAAGATTCGGTCGCCTAGAAGGTTAACCATGATCAATGTTTTCCTTGTTGGAGCTTTGTCTGATTTAGACAACAACTTTTGTGTACACACATTCCTCAACAAAACCTACATCCTCGAATTGGATGGGAATTTTGGCAAGTATCATAACTTTCGAGGCAGTTACAATAACTTGTCCATACACAATAGGAACAATCCAGTAATTTCATCAACTTGAACAATTTAAACACATATTTTTCATTAAAACAAGGAAAATACAATACTAGGCTAGAATAATCACCTCTTGAGTAAAAAAATGCACTTTAAAGGTAAAAAGGTAAATAAATGTCATCATGAGGTAGTTAAAACGAGATCCTATAGACTATACCAAACATGTAAAAATAGGGATCCTACACCAATATTAAAATTTAATTGCCTTCAACGATTGATTAAGAAACATTACATACAAATTTAAGAATATTAGTCCTTTAGTGTAAACTTCAAAACTAGAAAATGCTCCTTGAGGCAGTTTAAAGACAACTTGACTAAACATGAGATAAGAAAATTAAGATTTTGTTTACTATGTGTCAATATTTTAGATCCTCTTCTCTTTATAAACCTTTTAATCACGTTGTCTTTGTGTTTTTTTCCTTATTTCTTTATGTGTTTTTGTTATGAAACTAACACAAAATTAATTCAACTTTAACACTAGAGATCGTTGTTGAATACATTTGGCTTTTAATTAGAATGGTGAATGAACATGAGAAATCAATCAAACCCTTATTGATTATGCTTACTTCTTTTTCATTATCCTCTTTCTAAATTGGATTTTATAAGAATTCTTCATAACAATATTAACTATTCAAAATAAAATTCTAACTCAATAACAAAGTTATAATATTAATATGGGTTGTATATCAAGAATTAATCTTCCTTAATTATTTTCTAAGTGAACATTAGAAACATAGTGATGGCATGCATTTAAACTAATCCTTTCTCTCACATTTCTAGATCTTTTGGAGACAATTAATGGATAGTTGACAATTGACTAGGAGAGTTGATTGGGAGGTCGATTGAGTGATCAACTATGTGGTTGACGAAGAATTTTATTAAATGGTTGACTAAGAAGTCGACTAGTTGGGTAGTTAGAACATAAAAATTGATTGGTGCAAAGAACAAGGTAGAAATAAAGGAGATTGTTATGCGCCCTAACCAATCTATGTAGACCTCATCTTCATCACTTCAAGGGAGTTGGTTAGATGTTGGTGCTATATAAAATGACCCTATTGGTTGATTTATGATATGGTGAACAACATATTTAAACATGTGTATGGAAATATTTTGGTTTGTTACACTTCTTGTATGTTGATTTATGCTTAGTTGTACTTAAGTGCTATAATCATGTCTTTAGACATCACCTCTCTCTTGGAATACTTACTCCCTTACCTACATAATCCTCTGATTCACGAACATGGTAGCAAAGCTACTAGTTTGAGATCTAACCTATTAGCTACAAGTCTTGTGGAGGTTATCGATGCTCTTGACAAGTTAGATATGTATGGTAGATTTGCTCAAGGTTTTGACTTGCGAACTAAATTTGGAATTAGATTAGTAGATAAAAATTATGAGTTCCAAGCCAAAGCTTGTGGTTTGAATGGCCATAATTAAGGAATTTGGGCACAAGATATGGAAACATTGTTGAAGAGTGACAAAATTTTCAATTACTTCCAAATTAATTTAGTAAGTAATTGAAGAGTTGTGCATTTAATTATCAATCCAAGGTAGTATCTTACATATGATATGTTGTGCACTGTATATGCAATTATAATGCTATAATTTCCAATGAGTTGTAGTACTTTCGATAAAATTCTATAAAACAAGATATCAAAATTATTAATCAAGTCACCAACTTATATTGCTTCTTGTACTTTATAGAAAAAGGGTGCCACACTTGGAGAAAAGTAAATCACACTTGTGGAAATTAAATCACACTTGGAGAAAGTAAATCAATCTTACAAAAAGTAAATCACACTTGTGAAAGTAAATCAATCTTATGGAAAGTAAATCACACTTGCAGAAAGTAAATCACACTTGCGGAAGGTAAATCAACCTTGCAAAAATAATAAAGGTGACGTGTTCAAGTATTTAGGATGTCTTTGATTATTGTGACGACTGTGTTATATCTCATGTACTCAATCCTTATAGATTTCACCACACTGTGATTGTAAATGAAAAGAGATAAAATACCTTAAATTGCAAACTTACACAATTGTCAACTAGAAAAATAGGTGCAGAGTTGTAACAGCCTAAGTTGCAACAACGAGAGTTACAACAGTCGGAGTTGCAACAACTAGAGTTGCAGTGGTTCGGGTTACAACAACCCAAATTACATCAGTGTGAGTTATGACAACCAGAATCACAACAAGAATGAATTTTAAATAGGAATGGAAGGAAATAAATCAAGGTAAATAAAAGATGTTGTAATTATACTTCAATTAATTTATAAGTGTGGTTCTAAAATAAATTGCAATAATGAGGAAACAATAGATTTATAGCACAAAATTTCTATAGAGAAATTGTTGGAAATAAATAAGAAAGAGAGATTATAGCTATTGCTCATCAACCAAATATTACTACCCTACGATGTCAACAATCAAAAGCTACAACAATAGGAAGTTACTAGATGTTGATCAAGTAATTGTTGAAAATAAATAAGAAAATGGACATATAATTATAATTACTTCTACAAATAGTACCAAGCTAAGGAGGGGTCTTGCCTCCTTAGACGAAGTACTGGTCTAAGAATGCAGTAGACACTCAAATAATCAACACGCCATCAAATGAATAGGAGGAAAAAGGAAATTGAATTATTGAAACTCTGAGTTTTACAATACAACTGAATAATCTCCTCCCTTAGTTTCAAGAGAGGTTGAGAGTTCATACAATACATATGATGTCTAAATAAAAAAAATATATAGATGGATAGCCATGAGAATCAGGTTGTTCATTCGTTTACATTGATATCACCGAATTTTAGAAAAGAGTGGGCATATGTCGATTTAGATCGATTAGGTGACGGTTGGTAGGAGAAATGTTTTCTCTTCTACTTATCCACTTGCCTTCCATCACTCTCTTGTGTGAGGAGAGATCTCTGACCGATAGTTGTAACGATGATTGTTGCATTGGTGAAATACCATATTTGCAACAACAACAACGAGAGTTGCATTCGGAATTGCAACAAATTTATTCTTGTGCAGACGAGTTGCAACACTTGTGGAGGAATTGCAACTCTTTTAGGGAATTGAAACCACTATATTTTCTCCTGTATAGAAATGTTAGTGCAAGAAGGTAACAATTTCCTTAAGAAATATGTAAGAATGAAATAAAAGTAACATATGGGGGAAGCTTCATACCTTGGTGAAAAGTGAGACAAATAGGATGATGAAGGTATCAAGAGAGGATGACTAGTGGAAAAATGGTAAGGAAAAAGGTACTGGATGGGTGTTGAAAACTTGCCAATTTAGGCACCCATCATCTCCCCCAATCCAAAATTGTTGCATGTCCCTATGTAACCAACAATCAATCATGATTAGAGAAATCGAGATGGACATGGAGGTTGTTGATATTGTAGTCCACCTCCCCTACTTCCTTTTTCTCATTGATGCCATGACCTACTATAAGTTCTTTGTCCTCTATTGGTCCCTACTTTGTGTCAGTTTAGGTGGTTGCATCAATTAACATAAAGTATGTGGTTTGGAAAACCACTTCTCTTTTTTATTTGATTTTGGGTTGTCTCTTATGGCTCAATAGATGGCTCCCCTACAACAAGGGAACTTGCTACTTGGGTAAGGAAACCTAACTTATCCACCACATTTTTTTTTTATTATCTAAACATGAAACCATAGACTGTTCAAATCATAAATTCAAAGTGAATTCCAAAGTGACTTCATTGTCATAACCCTGCAAACATTGGATATACTCCATCCATCTAGCCTGGTTGAGAATGTGCCCGATGTCGTCATATGCTTCGAGTAGCAGTGGGTCCATGGGTTCTCTATGGATCAAATATCCTCCCATGGTTTTCTCTCCTTCTCTCAACTCCAATTGCTTGGGATTGCAGAGGGAAATGGTTTCTTGATGGGTGGGATATTTCCAATTATGGAAATAATGGTGATTATGAAAATTATGGGGTTTATGGCATAGGGTCGAGATTATGGTGGTGGTGGTATTAATGGAAACATATTCCACTTAAATATTATTCATTACACATTCTATTGGAAATCATACTTGTCTTTCCTTACCTGACGTGGCTTTCCCTCGTACGAGTGTTGTGTTGGAAGTTGGGTCCCACGGTCAATCGACCCTCTTTATTTCTAGTGGAGTTGGGGAAACATATGCAAAGTCGCATCAATGGTTTTAGTTGGAATCTCAACATGGATGTTGGGGTTCATTTGATCATTATGTTAGTAATGAAATTACAGTCAAGACTTGGTGTGGACGAAAGTGGCAACAATGGTGTTGCAGACAAGAGTTGTGGCAACGTTTTCAAGTTGCAGCAAGGTGCAGAGTTGCAACAATACGAGGAATTGCAACAATGACATTGGTGTAGCATCATCCTAGATTTGAAACAAGGTGCACAATTGCAACAATACGAGCAATTCCAGCAATAGAAAAAGTTGCAACAATATTCATAGTTGTAGTGTTGTCCTTGTTGATGTCTTAGTAGTGGAATTGTGGTAGTGATATGAAGAATTATAGAGACAAGATTTGCAGTAGTGAGAGTTACAATATTGAGAGGTGAAACAACATGAATAGCGGTGGTGGAGTTGCAGAAACAAGAGTTGTAGAAACGAGAGTTGCAACAATGAGAGTTGCAACAAAAGGAGTTACAACAATGGGAGTTGCAACAACAACCTTCTTCTTCCCTGCATATCTTGAATTTTTTTTTATTAGAGAAACAAATTTATTAATATTCTATCAAAAGGATCTTGACATAACCATCATGAAATCGTGAAGTTCCCTTATTGATTTCTTTCTGTTTTTTTTCTTTTCTTTTTACACATGTCCTGTGCCAATATAAGTTGATTTTCACAAAGCATTCCCCTAAGGGTTTTCATACATGTGTGTTTGTGTGTGTATAAAAAATGATGAGTCACTCAGCAGGGGTTCCCCCATTGTTTACAATCTCCAAATCATTGTCGGGCCATCTAATAGTGACCCTATTCAAAAAGGATTCCTTGGATAAGGGTTTATGGTAGAATCGAAGCATGTTTCCATTTTCCATCAGAGGATTTCTCTTGTTATCGATGATGTGAAAATTTATGGCTCCATTTTCATAGACAATATCAATCTCATAAGCCCCGAACCATCAGGTGCAGAACTTCCCTCTGAAATCCTTGAACCTGGAGTTGAATAATAAGGCCCAGTCTCCAACTTTGAATTTCTTCTTCTTAATTAACTTGTCATGCCATTGATATATTTGATGTTGTATTATTGTTGTGCGATGTAGGGTAGCTTGACAAATTTCATCTAGTTCATTGATCTGGAGGAGTTTTTGTTTCTAAGCTTCATTTAGGTCCATTCCAAGTTGTATGACTGTTCTAAGTGTCTAGATCTATGTTTCAATCGACAACAATACTCTCTTTCCATACACCAATTCATATGGGGTGCAACCAATAGTATTTCTCCATGATTTTTGGTAGGCCCATAGAACTTTGGGTACTATGTCGTCCTACTCCATGAGATTTTGTATGATAGTCTTGGTGATGATAACCTTTAGTTCTAGTAAGTATGGACATTTGAAAGTAGAATGGTCCTCACTGTATATTCCGCAAACCTCGATTTGATCCAATGGACATTCTTTCCATGTGTGCTTCTTTTTGCACTTTGGGAAAAAGATGGTCAAACCTCGTTCTATCTCTTATTTCTTCTTCTTCATTTTCACTATATCCAACTGGGAGCTCAGGGAACTAAGTATATCAATCTCGAAGTACTCTAACATGTTCTCGATCTCTGCTATTGTAACTCCACCTCTAGCAATCTTTCTAGTTCTTTCCAGTATATATCTTGGTCCTTTTCTTGTTTTTGAAGTGCCTTTGGAATATTTGCAACAAAGTTCCAAGATAGTATCATATTCTAATTGAGAGACATATATTTTACCCATTAGGATGACAAGTTTAATGTAATCATCTCAAACTCCTCTCATAAATAAGATACGCTGTGTCTCAGAAGCTAAATCTCCTTGCCTTTCCCTTTGTAAATTATAGTTGAACCGTTCAACGTAATCCTCAAGGCTCTCATCTTCATGTTGCATCATCCTGAAGACTTCCCCCATCCTTTCCTTATCTTTATAGTAGTCTTGGCATTTTTCTAGATATTTCTTCGTTATCTAGTCCTATGTCCAGATGATGTTCCTACCAAGACCCATGAACCATCGTAGTGAAACATCCTTGAGTGTGGCAGGGAAAAGATTTAATTTCTAAGCATTCGACACACAATCATAGCTTCTACAAAGTATGTCAAACTCTAAGAGGAAGGTGTCGAGATATTATTTAGATAAACCATGGAAATTCGGCAAGGTTGAATGAGGGATGTTCTTCATTTTAGTCTCTTCATTCAATAATCTAATTGGGAATTCAAAAGTAGAGGTTTCTTCCTTGATAACTTCATGTGCCATTTCTCTTTGAGGGTTTTCTTTCGTATCTAAGGGTACTTTAGTAAAGATGAATTTCCTGGAGTGGTATTGTTCACCGATCAACTCTTCTGAAAGTGGAACCTCTGTGTGCATAGATCCTTGTACGGTCTCATATTCTTGAGTGGAGGTTTCAGGTCTCCTTTTGGTAATGGAGCTTGTTGTAGGTGATAAATAGTTCGACTGGCCATGCTCCTTTCCATCTTGAGATTGACCTGCACTGTTATCTTTTCAAGAGTTTTTGGATCAACTAATAAACCTACCTTTCTGATCTATAAATCTATGCATAGAAAAGATTAGAAAACATTCTACGAAACCCTAAAAAGAAATCATATCACTCAATCTACTGAAATAAAAATCCACACAATAACAAAATAACAACTACACTTTTTATAGATCCTTGGAAACAATGACAAAAATGATGGAATTTTAAATTACTTCCTAATTAGTAAGAAAATGAAAATGTGTGCATTTAATTATCAATTTGAGGTCATATCTTACTTACTATATTTCGTGCATTGTATATGCAAGTATAATACTTTAATTGCCAATGAGTTTTAGTACTTTCAATAAAATTCCACAAAGCAAGATATCAAAATGCCTGATCAAGTCACTAACCTATATTGCTTCTTGTACTATATAGAAAAGGGGTGCCACAATTGCAGAAAATTAAATTACACTGGCGGAAATTAAATCAATCTTGTGGAAAGAAAATTACACTTGTGAAAGTAAATTAATCTTGTGGAAAGTAAATCACACTTGCAGAAAGTAAATCACACTTGCAGAAAGTAAATCAAACTTACATAAAGAATAAAGGTGATTTTTTCAAGTATTTAGGATGTCTTTGATTATTGTGACGACTGTGTTATATCTCATTTACTCAATCCTTCAAGATTCCACCACAATGGTCTTGTAAATGAAAATATCTAAACTACCTTAAATTGCAAACTTACACAATTGTTAACTAGAAAACTAGGTGCAGAGTTGTAGCACCCACAATTGCAACAACAGGAGTTGTAGCAGCCTGAGTTGCAACTATGAGAGTTGTAGCATCTAGAGTTGCAACAACTAGAGTTGTAGTGGCTCAGGTTACAACAACCCAAATTACAACAGTGTGAGTTACGACAAGAAGAATCACAATAAGAATGAAGTTTAAATAGGAATTGTTGGAAATAAATGAAGGTAAATAAAATATGTTGTAGTTATACTTCAATTAATTGATAAGTGTGGTTCTAAAATAATTTGCAACAATGAGGAAACATAGTTGCAACACAAAGATTTTATATAGAAATTGTTTGAAATAAATAAGGAAGAGAAATTATAGCTACTAGTCATCAACTAAATTTTACTACCCTGCGATGTCAACAATCAAAAACTATGCTAATCAAAAGTTACTAGATGTTGATGAAGGAATTGCTGAAAATAAATAAGAAATTGGAAATCTGATTATAACCACTTCTACAAAATGTAAAATATACAAACAATACTGAGCTAAGGAGGGGGGTCTTCCTCCTTAGATGATGTACTGGTCTAAGAATGCAATAGACACTCAAACGATCAACACACCATCAATTAAACATGAGGAAAAAGGAAATTATATTTCTGAAACTCTAAGTTTTACAATACAACTGAATATTACAGACTAAATAATCTCCTTCTGCAGGCTCGAGAGAGGATAATATTTTAGACAATACATCCAATGTATAAATAAAACAAAAAGATAGATGGACAACCATGAGAATCATGTTGTTCATCCATTTACATTGATATCGTCGAATATTAGAAAAGAGCAGGCATATGCTGACTCATATTGGTTGGGCGATGGTTGGTAAGTGAACAATTTCCTCTTCTATTTATACACTTTCATTTTTCCACTTTCCCGCATGAGGAGTAATGCTTGACCAACAGTTGTAACTCTGAATGTTGCGTTGGAAAAATCTTAGAGTTGCAGCAAAAACAACGAGAGTTGCATTCGGAATTGCAACAGTTGTATGCTCGGGCAGAGGAGTTGCAACACTTGTGGAGGAATCGTAGCTCTTTCAGGGAATTGTATCCACTATATTTTCTCTCTTATAGCAATGTTAGTGCAATAAGGTAACAATTTCCTTAAGAAATATGTAAGAGTGGCATAAAAGTAGAATATGTGGGAAGATTCATACCTTGGTGAAAAGTGAGACAATCTATATGAGGAAGGTATACAGAGAGGATTAATACTGGGAAAATGGTAAGGAAAAAGGTATTGTATGGGTGCTAAAAACATGCCAATTTAGGCACCCGTCAAAGAGTAAATCACCATGGTAGTTTATGAAGACTGCAATTCTAGATCCAAATGATGACCAATATAATTTTTTTATTAATAGGAAGAAGGATGAGGATATAGGAGTCATAATGATCACCTGCATCTCTCAGGAGATTCAATTTCACATAGGAGAGATCAAGATACTCCCTCTTTTGAAAGAATTGAAGATTATTTGGCCCATGTGAAGGAAATTCAATTGAAATTGGTTGAGTGCAAAAAATATTTTCCCGAGAAAGATGGTTAGCTCATATAACCAATCTTGATGAATATAGAAACACCATATGATGTGTTATGTTTGACATTCTATGTTATTTGGATCATCAGAAAATATCACGGTAAGGAAATTATACCTTTGACTCTTTTTTTGGTTTATTAATTAAGGCACAGTAAAATTTTCTTGATGAAGGGAAACTTGAGTTCAAGCGACATGCCCATTTGATGAAGGGAAAAGATCGAAAAAACTACAAAGAAAGAGGTCGATAGGAGAAGGAACACAACCATGTCAACTAGTCTAATAAGAAGCATGGTGATTAGACTTCAACTAAGAAAAGTATAAAGAAGAAGACCTACTACTATTGCAGGAAATTGGGGCATATCTAGAAGGCTTGTTGGTAGAATACCAAGGACTTAGAGGATAAAGTGAAGAAACTTGAAGGATACTTCTTAACTCAAAGAGAAATTGATCTATAGAACCAAATTTTAGAAGGAAAAACATATAACTATACATTTTTTGTTAGTATTTCTCAAGCCTTGCATGCTCATACTTCTCATAGTGAATGGATAGTAAAATCTGGTTGCACCCATCACATGGATAAGGATGCTTCTCTCTTTTCTTCATTAAAAAAATATATAGAAAAAGAAATATGTGTAGATGATGATTATGCATGTACCATTTCTAGTTGTAGAAATATTGAATGTCAGAATGGTGTGATCATTGATGTGTATCATATACCTAGTTCGAGTACAAATGTATTATTGACACCCCAACTAACCCAAATTGATAAGAAAGTAGAGTTTTAGCTAGATCGATTTGTTGTGAAGGACACGAAGAAAATATTTGTTGTTGTTGTTGAAGGTTTCTTGGACTTGAGGAATCTATAATATAAGTTATGCGACCTTTCCAAGAAAGATGTTGGATTGACTACACTCATATCCCACACCAATAACCAAAGCAGACCATGGCATGAATAGCTTGGATACTTGAACTTCTGAAGCCTAAACTTGATGGTAAAATGCAATATGGTCATTGTCTACCCATAATTGTTTCCCCTGATGGAGTATGTAAATGATGTATTCCGGACAAGCATCATCAGGCCACTTTTGAAACATGGAAATATTGGAGAGAAAAGTCTCATTTGGAACAAGTTATCCATAGTAACTTGTGTTTCATGAACAAACCATCTCTAGTTGGTGAAATATATGTATTTAACTTCATTGTGGACATTTTTAGGTATACATGGGTGTTGGAGCAGGCTATTGGATAATTTTTTGGAATCGCACAGGAGCATATTGTGCGACAAATCAACAAAGAAGTAGTGTGCGCGGAAGGAAAATAACTCATTTTAAGGAGTTAGTGCGTAAGAGACGGAATTTAGTTAGGAGTTTTGGGACATGTTTTCCACATTGTAACATGATAATACCTATTGTAAAACAATAAATATGTACTGTGTTTTGGGTAGAAGATAAGTTAGAGAAGTAGAGAAGTGGGGAAAAAATGAATTTCCTTGTGTTAGCGGATGAGTCGAATAGCTCAAAAGTTCAATATTGTTTTGTTTTCGAGCATGAACTAAGGCAAGTATCAATCGAGAGGTATGTGTGCACTGCAACATAAAACGGCTAGGGTAGGTTTGGGTTGTAACTGAATATTTATGTATGAGCATAGTGCGCATGCATGTAATGGAGATTATGAATGAATGAATAATAATCCAGTCATTGTGGACGTAGCCCAGTTTGGGGTGAACCACGTTAATCCTTGTTTTCTAATATGCACATTGTTATGATGTGTTTTATTATTATGTTTAATGCGCAAATATGATGAATGGTTAATATGCATATGTTAGATTTGTTAAATGATTCTGTGCATATGATGAATGGTTAAATGAATCTATCATAGATCATAGTACTGATATGTTTTCACACATAGAACATATGAATGAATGTTAAGTAAACAATAAATAATGAATGTCTCATATTCTAATATGACCATAGAAATCTGGCTCCTGCAGTCCCCATAGGTACCTCAGGTGGGACTTCACCTTCTTGTGGGTGATGCCAAAAGGGATGGTATATTGGGATTTGTTGGTGAATTAATGATTAACCTTGGGTCTTCCCATTGTGCACCAAAAATGGGTCACGTCTTTGAAATTTTCAAGTAATTTAAAGCATTTTTTGAAAAGTAATGTGGTCAACTTATGAAATGTTTAAGATTTGACAATGGAGGAGAATATGTGAGCAATGAATTTTAAAATTACTTATCACATAATGGTATCTCTTGTTATAAATATGTACCTTGCACATCTTAGTAGAATGACATTGTTGAAAGTAAAAAATAGACTTTGGTCGAAATGGAACGCTACTTGCTTCAGGCCAAAGGTCCATCAACTAAGTTTTGGAAAAAGTTGTTTAGTGCTCAAAATATTTACTAAATTTGATTATGACTAAAGGTATATGGAACATGACTCTAGTTGGAAAATGTAGCAGAAGGAAACCCTTAGTCAAACGTATCAGAACCACTGGATGCATAGTGTGGACTCATATCTTGGATGATAGAGGAAATAAAATAGTTGAAAAGAGTCATGCTTATATCATGATGATATACTCTAAATATTTGAAGGCCTACATATTGTTTGACCCTGTTAAACAAGAGACTATCTATAGAAGAGATGTTGTCTTTGATGAGAATACCTCATGGAGCACTATGTTGAATTCTTCTCCTGGGTTGTTGAACATTGATCCATTGGAAATTCTAGGGAATTATAGATTGACTGACTATCTCATAGGACTGTCAACATCTTTGTCTAGCTCACCTAGTACTTGAAATTCTATAGCCAAATTGATATAATTTGGGACCCTTAATCAGTCCAAAAATGATGACCTTGGTATGGAAACTCCTTCAACAATGTCTTCCTAGATAGGTTACCAAGACAATTGAAGTTGTTGGAGCTGATGCAAGAAACATCAATGACTCAAGAAAAACAAAAAGTAAAAAAAAAACATGGTAGTGTTTCTCTAATGGCGTGTGTGCTAGAAACCCATGATTTAGATACATATGCATATGCACATGGTTAACTTGAATGGGAGAATTCTATGGTTGATGAGTATCATTCCTTAATGAAGAATGAAACATGTGATTTAGTTCTTTAACCATAAGGAAATAATGTGGTGAAATGTCGATGGGTCTACATGACCAAATTCAATTATGAATGTGTTGTTGAAATATATAAGGCTCATTTAGTGGCTAAGGGGTTTTCTTAGCAAGAAGGCATTGACTACATTGAGACCTTTGCACTAGTTACAAAGATGAACATTGCTCAACTTAATCTTACACTTGTTTCTCACTTTGGATGGGAGGTACATCAGATTGGATGTTAAAAGTGTGTTTTTTCATGATGATCTCACTAAATAAATTAATACATAGAAACCCCCTAGTTTTGAGAAGGATGGTAGACTTATGTATTGACTGAAGAAATCATTGTATGTTTGAAACATGCCCCTAGGGAATTGCATGAGAAGACTGGTCGCTTTTTCTTTAATCTCGATTTAAAACATTATGTTACTACATATAAAATATGAAACATTATTTTTTGCATTGTATGTGAATGATTTAGTCATTATTGGAAGCAATGTAAATTTAATTTTGGGTTTGAAGAAACAACAAGCATATACATTTGAAATGATGGACCCCAATATATTGCATTTCTTTTCAAGCATCCAAATATTATAGATGGATGATGGTATCTTTATTTCTCAACCTAAATATGTGTTGCACCTCTTACATAAATTCATAATGGAAGATTGTAAGCCCTATTCTACTCCTTATTAGTTGAGAGTGAAGCTAACCAAGGAGTGAAATTCTCCAAAAGTTGATTCTACACTCTATTCACAACTTTCCTAATTTATTTAACTCACTCGCAACCGAATTGGTATTTCTTTTGCTAACGGTGTGGTTTCACAGTTTATGCAGGGTCCCTAAGAAATTCACCTTAAAGCCACAAAGATAATTGTTCATTATATCAAGGGAACTTACCTGCTTGGTATAAAGTATTGCAGTGACAAAGTAAACTAGTTAGTTGGTTACACCAACTTGGATTGTACTGGAGATGGAGATGACATGAAGATGACATTTGGCTATGTGTTTTGACTTGGATTTGAACCCATTGTTTGGTATTGTAAAAAGTAGAAGGAAATTTATTTAT
>JZKD02S1770954.1:538258-554057 GCA_000966675.3 Picea glauca
TTAACTCTTTGAAACAAAATGATATAACAAAGCTACAATATTAAATATGGGTTATACATCATGTATTAATCTTAATTATTTAAGGAGTGAACATTACAAATCTTCCTTACTTATTTAAGGAGTGAACATTAAAAACTTAATGATGCCGTGCATTTAAATTAATCCTCTCACAGAATTTACATTCGTTTTTCTTATATTTGACGATATATGACGATATATATAATGGTATATATGTCATGCCACTTTTCCATTTTTATTTTTATTTTATTTATTTATTTATTTATTATTTTAAGTTATTAAAATTATGTTAAAAATATATATTAAATAGTAAAATAGAATTTATAAGTTAGACTATCCAAAAATTAAAACAATGCCATGTCAAAACAAAAATAAAAACTTGTTAAATGTTCAAAATATAATGAAATTAAAAGTTAAGTTATAAAAATAATGAAAATTCTAAATATTTTTTATTTTTTATTTTTTTTTTACAATTATTGAGAAATGATAATTTTTTTTTTGTTTAAAAAGAATTTTAGAATACATAAATTGAATCAACTCTTTGAAAAACTTCTAAAATATTTGAATTGTGTAATGTCAATAATTAAAATTTACAATTCCAATGATCTTTCTAAGTTTTTCATCGGTTTGAATTGTGTAATCTTAACCATTAAAATTTATAACTCGATCTTTTTAAATTTCTCATTGGATTTTGGATAAAACTCGAAAAAAAAAATATACTTACAAAAAATTTAAAACATATAATGTTTAAAGTTAAAAAAAAAAAATCAAATTTCCATGAATAAAAGTGAAATATTACATAAAGGGATTAAGTTTTTCATAAAAATTATATCATAATTATATTAGAAGTTTTTTAGTAGAAAGAAATGGTGTAGAAAAACATCACGTGTTAAACTATAATCTCTACTAAGAAAAATAAATGAGTTTGTTCCAAAGTTAATTAACCAACAATAATATGATATTTGTTTCAAATACATCTATAAAGTAAAATTAAAATTAAATTGTGAAAATCTACAACAATAAATATTAATATTGAAAGTTTAAGTATGTATAACATGACTCACCACTTTTGTGTATTGTTGGAATGGTGGGGTATTTAAAAATTTCCTTACTTTTATTTTGAAAATGATTTTCAATGAAAGCCATTAGTTCTTGATTTTTAGAGGAATATATCAATAAAATATTAAACAAATTAGAGGAACAAATAAAATCATTAATAATTTCAACTTAATAGGTTCTTCTTCAATTTTGAATTCCATAAATACATTAGTTCAATTTCTTAGAAACAACTCTCTCTCCACACATATGGTTAGCCTTTCATTTAGACCAAGACATTAGGAACACGTGGTTAGTGTGTCATTTAAACCAGGAGATTAGACTCAAATTTACTTATGAGTATCCCATATCTCCTTACTGTGTTGCTTGCATACATGCTACATAGGTACCATACACATGCTGGAAGAACACTAGCTACAACAATTGAATTAGGTTTTATGCCATCATTTATGTCTTTGAGCCCATTATCTTTCTTCACCAAAAGAAGAAAAAGATCCAGAGCTAATTTTAAATCTTAATATCCCCTACTTCTTCTACTATTGCAATATCATCTAGGGAATTCAATCCTAGAAGTCTTGTAACCCCAATGAGTTCTCCAACCTTGATATAGGCCCAAATTTTACTTGTAATTACCATTTTAATTATCTCCATTGGGTTCCTTATCTACCTAAACGACATAAGTAGTAGAGTAACACCTAACTTGGTAAGTTTAATCATGATGGTCTCAATGACATCAACTTCAACCTTGACTTGTTTACTGCTTTGGAAAAGGGCCAAGTATTTCTCAGCCTTCTAGATTTCAAAAGAATCCAAACTTGAAATTGAGAAGAAATATTCACATGGTGCCTATATAACAAGTATTTCTTCTTTCTCTGTGCTAATCCCATACTCGCTATCCCTTTTAAATAATTCCTTGCCAAAGAAATTTTTTTGGCTTTCAACAACCTTTGACAAAACTATAGCAATATGTTTATTTCACAACAACACACAAAAAAAATTCAATATAATTATTTTGCAACAATACAGAAAAATTTTCCCAACTGTTAACTCTTAAAACACGCATGAAGCTTTGAAAGAATATCCATGTGATTCTTTAACAAAATATGTATATGTATATCAGAATTTCAGAACAAAGAAAATAGACTTATCTATTTGAATGTTGCAAACCGTGCAATTGACTTAGGTAGAACAATTTTCCGCCCAAATGTAGATAGTTTGTTGTGGACATCGCCCCCTAGCTAGTCTATGATACCAATAGGGAGAAGAAGTAACACATAAAAATCATGATAGTCTCTTTATCTTAGGAAAGAAGATTACTAAGCAAGTGTTTCACTACTGAGTTTTTGAAGACAAAGCAGGTCTTTGGCACCCATAATACCTGCCCCACATAATGCAAGGAGATTTTTCCTTCTTTGCTCAACAGTCCCTCAGAGGTACTCTCCCTCCAATGCTCTTTAGTGTGTGCATATAAATATCTAAGCCGTTGTCCATTAACTCCATCATAATTTTCTAAGTTTCTTAGTTCTTCTCAAGGTTCTAATGGTTTCCTTTCATGGTTGTTCAAACCCATAGTACATCAGCCTTCTTTCCCAAGGAAGAACTCCAATTTTCTCTCTTTTCTCTTCTTCAAAAATTAACTTCCCTTTTCCCATTCAAATTTCATTTTTTTCATGAGTGAAAAAGATGGTTTAATAAAGTCCTAAACCAACTTCGATTTGGGTCTAGTAATGTTGGGGACAAGTTTCCAAAAATGTAGGGAACACGTTTCCAAGATTGTAGGAAGTGTTGACTTAAGTTTAGGAAAAATTCATCCACTCATATGATCTCCAAATTTGGACTATAGGCTAAGCTCAATAATGTAAAGATTAATATGACAAGAATTCTCCTAAACCCCTCTTTCCTTTTTTTTATCATAACACTTATAAGCAAATGCAACCAATCTTAATTCATTTATTAATTACAAAAATAATAATATTTAATGGTAAATAACATTACCATAACATGTCTACTCATGTTGTAAATAACTCAGATTGTAAATAAGTCATAGAGAATTTAGACATTACAATATGTTTCAATTACACATAACAATAAAGTTTATATATAACAATTTCAATGTTCATATAAAACAATTTTAATAGGCTTTGTATAAAACATATTTTTTCAACGAAAAAACAACTTTGAACTTTAAAATAAAGAAAGAATTAAAAAAAAAAAAAAATCAATTATCAAGATTATTCATAAGAGTAAATTGATATAAATAATAGCTTGAGTAAATTGTGATAAATAAGAGTAAATTGTGATAAATACAGCTTGAGTGGGCCTAATGGTTAAGAACATGTGTTTCCTCTTAAGAGGTTACAGGTGATAAATCGCTAGACGGAGGGGGTCCCTTGTCCCACAAACAAGGAGGTCTTATATACCAATTTGATGTGTTGGCTTGGCCGTGAGTGTCCTCACTATATCATGTGAAGCATATGTTTTTCATCGTTATATTTTTCTCACACACTTTCTTCACTCTTTCCAATAATAATTCACGTCCTTGGAAGAGTTCTATATTTTCATTTGACATTCTTCACGATTTCCAATAGTAATCCAAGTTCATCGAAGAGTTCACTATTTTTCATTTGAAATTTTAGTGAAAATGGAATTATAGAAAACATGCTCGAGTAAAGGCGTCGCGTTTCAACTCGTAGAGATATCGAGCGAGAGTTTATTTTCCTATACTAACCATTCCTGCGATCCCCACAATTACTGAATCTCTTTGTTTCATAATTTCATTTTGAAAACCCTCAGTCGCTTGGTGCATGTCATCTGAGTATTTAGCGACTTCTAGTGGTCCTAATTTAAATACCGCTTCTACTACAACCAATATAGTCACTCCCAACATTCATGTAACAATTACGCCATCAAAACTGCTTGAATAGCTTTTTATTTTTGCACCTTCAACTCTTAATATGTGGGTCGGCTAGGTTTAAATAAATGCAATTTAATCATCAGGATTAGAGGCATATCTGATTCTTCATTGTATTCTTATTAGTTCTAGTGACTTGTCATGTGAAATAAATTTCATTTAGTATACTTGTAACATCCCCAGTTTTAATCCCCAAGAATTATAATGTAATTGTGTAAACATGAATTAGGTTGGTGAGTCGAGGTGTTGGGGCGAAGAGTCTGTATTGATTTAATGTGGCCAGGGGTCGATTTGCATATTATGAGCATTGAAATAATTAATAAAAGTAATAATCATTGGTTGTGATATGAAAGAGATGAAGAACGATGGGGGGCTATGATTCCACAAGAGAGAGAGGGTCCAAGGAGGAATTATTCATGGATATTAATCCAACCCACATTCCTGAAATTATTATCTTTGTGTGTAACCTTTTATTTGTTGATTGAGTGTATGAGAGACCAATCATTAAACTCATATAAGAGGGTAGGTGTGATTGGTCACATCCCATAGTTATTGGAGAGCATGGGATGAAGTACAATCATCCTTGAGAAGAGTGTGAGTCAAGCAAACAAGGAAGAAGAGGAAATTTGTATGCAGAATGGGGAGAGTTCTTAGAAGGGGATTTTGGGGTAGCAAAGGGGGAGTAGAGGGATGGGAAGAGGGCCATCCATGGTATACTTGAAGGAAACCATTGGTTGACTAAGTTTTTTATGCTTAGAAACATGCATGTGTGCCTGTAAATTGGGTTGTGAGTCTGTGGTGTGATTTTCTGTGGAGAAAATGACTTAGAGCTCTGTGAAGGCTGCTGTGAGAAAATATGAAACAACTGAGAGTTCCTAAAGTTCTCAGTTGAGTGATTCCTGGCCAACCAAATGCACCAGTGGACCTGATAAATGAATAGTACACCCTGAGGGACTGTGAGCAGTGAAGGGCGTACATTATTTGGGTAGTGCAGGTTGTGGGGAAAAGAGAGCGTTGGAGGTTTGGAACTGTTGTGAGACTAGAACCTAGGTTTGGGGTTGCTCTGTGTGGAGAGTGGATAGCTAGTGGGTCAAATCTCCTTGTGGACTCATAGCCTCAACTCGAGGTGGCTTGTTGATGAGAGAAAATGATCAACAATGCCTATGGTTGGGAGGTTCATCATTCGTTTGCAGCCAGTTGGTTAATCATTAACATATAAGTGTTTATGTTGTGTTCCTATGTTAATTCCGTTGTGTAAATGGTTTATATGAATGTTGTGTGTTTATTGTTTGCTTGAACAATTATATTCATATATAATATATGCTTCTAGATGCATTCAAAATTGTGGTATCAATCAATTGGTCAATATTGTGTGTGATCTGCGGCTAATAAGCTACAAGAATTTAATAATTTAATGAGTTTATGCACATAATGTTTCTGAGCTCAGCATTGGGTACGTTACATTGTGGTATCAAATATGTTAAAGAGAGAGGTTTTGCATGGCGTGACCAACTTTGGTGGTTGGGTACGTTACAAAGTGGTATCAGAGCAATTTTGTTGAGTTGTTGGTAATGGGGACATTACAAAGTGGTATCAGAACTAGGTTTTCAACACTGAGCGTGGATGGGCCAAATAGTGGAATGCAGAAGTGAAAATTACAGACTATGCAGGAAAATTGTTCGATGAAATGTTGAAAAAATGATGTCTAAAATTCATTTGTTGAAATTATGACAATAAGATTGCGAGAAATTTCACGGGTAATGTGAAGAATAGAGCCCCTTTGGAAATTTCAAACATAAGCAAATCAAAAAAAATTGGGTATTTATCTGTACGATGACGTCGACATGGGGAGGAATCCACGTGTCAGCTGACATGGTAGAAGAAATATGTGTGATGCCATAATGGAAGGTACATGTTGGACGGGATTATAGTTGGCAGGTGATGTGGAGCTATGTGGTAAACAACCTATCAGTCCCACGAGACTACGGTAAGATCTTGAAAATTTGTTTATGAGTCTGTGAGTCCAAAGAAGTGGAAAAATGACTAACTGTTGAGACTTTTTCAGATGAACTTATGAAAGAAAAGTTACAATATTGTGATTCCATGAGTTCACAAGTCCGCGAGTCCGAAGAAGTGGAAAAATGACTAAGTGTTGAGACTTTTCGGATGAATTTATGAAACAAAAGTTACAAGATTGTGAGTCTGTAAGTCTGCAACTCCATGAGTCCAAAGAAGTGGCAACATGACTAAGTGTTGAGACTTTTCGGATGGACTTATGAAAGAAAAGTTACAAGATTGTGACTCTGTGAGTTCGCAAGTCCGCGAGTCCGAAGAAGTGGAAAAATGACTAAGTGTTGAGACTTTTTGGATGGACTTATGACACAAAAGTTGCAAGATTGTGAGTCTATGAGTCTGCAAGTCCGTGAGTTCGAAGAAGTGGAAAAATGACTAAGTGTTGAGACTTTTCGGACGAACTTATGAAAGAAAAGTTACAATATTGTGAGTTTATGAGTCCATAAGTCCGCGAGTCTGAAGAAGTGGAAAAATGACAAAGTGTTGAGACTTCTAGACGAACTTATGAAAGAAAGGTTACAAGTTTTTGAGTCTGGGAGTTCGAAGAAGTGGAAAAATGACTAAGTGTTGAGACTTTTCAGACGAACTTATGAAAAAAAGGTTACAAGTTATGAGTCCACGAGTCCAAAGAAGTGGAAAAATGGTTAAGTGTTGAGACTTTTCGGATGGACTTATGAAAGAAAGGTTACAAGTTTGTGAGTCCAAAAGTCTAAGATTTCGAAGAAGTGGAAAAATGACTAAGTGTTGATACTTTTTTGGACGGACTTATGAAAGAAGATTACAAGTTTGTGAGTCTGCGAGTCTGCGAGTCCGAAGAAGTGGAAAAATGATTAAGTGTTGAGACTTTTCAGACAGACTTATGAAAGAAGGTTACAAGTTTTTGAGTCCATGAGTCCATAAAGGAACAAGAAACAAAGTGTTGGTGGTAGGTTCCTGGAATGTATGAAGAATAAATATGACTTAGATCCACGATGAATCCATTAAGATAGATCAATGGAAGAGAGAAAAAGCGCAATGTGAAGTTGTAAGGGAGGTCGTGTGATTTTGATCAGGACCATCAGATATGAAGGTGGATCGATCCCTACCATGGATTTTGGAGTGAGAGAATAATTTAGGACTTCAGGTCTCCAAAGATGTTGTAGGTCTATACAAGAACTTCGAAGGGCTATAACTTTCAAACCAGAGCTCGATTTCAGGCAAGAATACAGTTGTTGGGAAGCTGTTTCGAAGAGGACTACATCAAGCAAATCAAAATTTCAATTGGTGCAATATGTCCTTGATAAATTGATGAAAAAATTACATGTATTCTAATTAATGAAATGTTTTATAATATGCATGTTCTAAGAATGATTATTACATGCAATTTTCTTGTTGCATTACAGGTACAGAAATAAACTTTAGTCCTTACACGAGGATTGGAGTTATGGAGGATCTTACAACCATGAGGAAGAGATCATAGGTCTACATTTCGACATGGGGAGTGTTGAGACATAGTCAAATGGAATAAGAGATAAGAAAGATCTTGTCACTATGAGAAGTCTGCATAGGGAAGTACAAAGCTACATAGATGATAATGAAAATATTATGATGGCTCAGGAAGAAACACTTCAAAGCTTAAATATGTTGCATAAGACTACATGCACACTTGAAGAGAGATATCTTAACAAAAGAGAGGCTAATGTTACTAACATGGCATTGTCATTAAGTAGAAGAGAACTCTGAAAAAAGTGTTGGGTGAAAAATATTTCTAGAAATAGGATAAAATTACACCACTGAGAATTGTGTGATTCTGTCCTAAATTAATCCTGGGGTCCATTGGATATGAAATAAATCAATCTTGTGCAGATGGCTGAAGCATCGAAGAATTGCAAAGGAAAGTGCATGGAAGGTGTTGCAAGGTTGTCAAGGGTATAAATAAAAGAAAAGGAATATCAGTATTCAAATTCTATACAGATTGAATGGCTTGCAAAGGAATGTCAATAGATATTTCACATAGGGTATGAACCCAACAAGTAAAGAATGTTGGAAAGAAGGCATGAAAGAAGTATTTCAGAATGTTGAAATGTGAGTCAATGAAAATGGTATTCCAAGGATGGTTTGGTCAAGAAAAATGGGAAGTGGTTAATTAAATTTCTGTGTTAATATTCAGTTGGGATAGTGGTTGTTACAACACTATGAATATTGAGAATTTAGCAAAAAATGTTGGGACAAAATTATGTGCATAAAGTAGTTGTGAGATGGAAACACTAGTGGACCAGCTAGTGGCTGGAAATACAGAACAACCAAGTGAGGCTTGGCTAGAAGATGTAGAATAAGGGTCAATAGTGCACAATTGAGAAAAATAGTAGTGCACATGGAATCACGGTTCTATGGAAATTCAAAGACTACCATCTACAACAAATAAAATTAAATAATTGATTAATATGAAATAGATATGCAATGGAGTGCGTGATAGAACTGATGCAGGATGCATAGAATAAATATAGAATGCATGAAAGCTCAAATGCTTGGTGCATATTGATGTGCATTTGTGCATGTAGACATGCCTGAACATGCTAGTGACATGATTATAGACTAAGAGTAGTCTGCTAATATATATATATGAAATAATGATGCTATAATATTTGAATAAAACTAATGATGGAATTTGTATCCAGGAAACATGATTATAGAATGACAATATTGTTGCTTATGGTATCCATCCATATGAAGACAAGTGAGGATGGAGAAAATGTTGACCAATAAAATTAGTGAAGGGAGCCGACGAGCTTCTACAAATGTAAAAGATCAGGTAGCATCAAGTAAATTGATAACAACCATGCAGGGATGCATTTTGGGTTGTTATAACGTATAAATGTTGAAGGGAATGAATGTAAGAATTCCCTCATTCTAATATCAATATTTGAATTGATGAAAATGCAGGAGGCCTTGAGTATGCAAATATTATTTGTTGCTCAAATTCATTTATGGGAAATTTAATTGCATATTGTGTTATGTTGGTTATGAATTCATAACCGAGTTAAGACGAGAGACATTACTCCTGTCATAACAATGAATGTAATTTGAGATGGTCATGTGTGAGGCCATGATGAGTTTGGATATGGAAAGACTATAGTGTTATCCAAGTTCATGATGGTTATTCCCTATGTAATTGAGGTTTGGACCGCAACCTTTTTGCATACGCTAAATAAAACTAAGGGAGGATGTTCCTAGTGTTGTGTATGGGTTGAAGAGGAAGGTATCCAAAGGATTAGACGGGTTGTGGGAAAGGTTTTGGATGGTGTATTGAGGCATGGGCCATACCTTCCAACTCACATGGTGGAGTACATGACATGAACATATGGTATTCCAGAATCAATGCAATGATGCATTGTGTAGATGTGGCCAAGATTACTGGCACATTGGTTTTATTTATTGATAAAGTTTGATTGCATTATGAAAATCTTGATGTGCTAATAATGCATGTACAGTGAATGATAGTGTTATTCTAGATAATATGATGAATAATAGAATTCCATTTTAATGTGAATAATGGTTGGAAATCATTGAATTGTTGGGTAGATACAATTCTGATATCATTTCATGAACTGCTAAAAATATGCATGAGTGCTAACAATCATGTTTAGCTGCAAGGAAGTTGAGGAAATTGCAGGCATAGTGGTCTGGATATGGAGATGAGGTATTCCCATAAGAAATATTGAAATCTACTGCTACAAGAACCAAACATAAAGATAAGAAATCTCATGCGTGGGAATTTTTATTTTTCCTATATAACCAAATTTGAGAAATTGAGAATTGAAAATTGTTAGGATATACTAACAATTTGTTTTGCTACATGGAGTTGAGGAAATTGTAGGTAGAATGGTATTGGATCTGGAAGGGATGTAATATCGTAGGGAAGAATGAAATCTATAGCTGCAAGAGCCAAACACTTATGAGCAAAAAGACTCATGTTTGGGAAACTTTGTTTTCTTGTGTAAAATAGATTTGAAATTTTATAATTATATGATCACGTCTCATGTTAATTGTGTGCATGTAATGCAGATGGGATGATTGCCACATGTTATATATTGCTAGTGGAAGTATAAGAACAAGTTGGCATTTTTCTATGTGAGAACACCTTGGAAAATGATGGATCGCCTGAGGAACTGCATAATAGTGAAAGGGATGCCTGAGCCTAGAGGGTGAGTTGCATTGTTGAAGAACCAGGTTTTCAGGACTGAAGAGTGAACTTGAGTGTGAGTTGCACTATCGAAGAACTAGGTATTCAAGCCTGAAGAGTGAACTCTAGTGTGAGTTGCACTGTCGAAGAACCAGGTTTTCGACCCTGAAGAGTGAACTCTAGTGTGAATTGCATTGTCAAAGAACCCGATTGTTAGGCCTAAAGAGTGCACTCTTGTGTGAGTCGCAATGCAACAACAAGGTTGTTGCTAGTTATTTTACTGATGTTCTTCATAGCAGTGAGTCCCTTGAGTTCCCATCTAAGAGATTCCTAGCTACCTATGCCAGAGAGACCCTGATAAATGAATGGCACATTCCTTGGGTTATCCCTGATAAACTGATGGTACATCCCTTGGGTTAACCCTGATAAACAGATGTTACATCCCTTGGGCTATCCATGATAAAGAAATGGTGAATTCCTTGGGTTGGGTAGGTCAAGAGGAAGAGAGTTGGTGGAAATCAAGATAGTTGTAGGAGAATGTCAGTGGCTTATGTATATGTTTCGAGCTAGGGTGCCTTTGTATTTGTGATTTTGGGGGAAATATGTGCCTATGTGTATGTGGTATTGGGGAAATAGTGCCTATGTAATTTGTTTAGGCTGGAATTTATGTGTGATTTCGGACCAGAGAGCCTATATGTTGATTATTGGTCGAGGAGATGGAATTGTAAAATTAAATTACACCTGTAAGGCATTGTGTACTGAGGACAATGCAAAAATAAGGGGGAGGTGATGTAACATCCCCAGTTCTAATCCCTAGGAATTATAATGTAATTTTGTAAACGTGAATTAGGCTAGTGAGCCGAGGTGTTGGGGTGAGTATTGATTTAATGTGGCCAGGGGCCGATTTGCATATTATGAATATTGAAATAGTTAATAAAAGTAATAATTGTTGGCTGTGATATGAAAGAGATGAAGAATGATGGGGGTCTATGATTCCACAAGAGAGAGAGGGTCCAAGGGGGAATTAGTCATGGGTATTAATCCAACCCACATTCCTGAAATTATTTTCTTTGCATGCAACCTCCTATTTGTTGATTGATTGTATGAGAGACCAATCTTTAAACTCATGTAAGAGGGTGGGTGTGAGTGGTCACATCCCATAATTATTGGAGAGCATGGGATAAAGTACAACCATCCTTGAGAAGAGTGTGAGTCAAGCAAACAAGGAAGAAGAGGAATTTGTATGCAAAATGGGGAGAGTTTTTACAAGGGGGTTTTGGGGCAGAAAAGAGGGAGTAGAGGGCTGAGAAGAGGACCAACCATGGTATACTTGAAGGCAACCATTGGTTGCCTGTGTTTTTTTATCCTGAGAAACACGCCTGTGTGCCTATAAATTGGGTTGTGAGCCTATGGTGTGAGTTTCTATGGAGAAAATGACTTAGAGCCTTGTGAGGATTGTTGTGAGAAAATATGAAACAACTGAGAGTTCCTAGAGTTCCAAGTTGAGTGATTCTTGGCCAACCAAATGCACTAGTGTCCCCAATAAACGAATGGTACAACCCGAGGGACTATGAGTAGTGAAGGGGGTACATTTCTTGGGCAGTGCAAGTTGTGGGGAAAATAGAGAGTTGGAGGTTTGGAATTGTTGTGATACCAGAACCTGGGTTTGGGGCTGCTCTGTGTGGAGATTTGATAGCTAGTGGGTCGTATCTCCTTATGGATTCATAGCCTCATCTCAGGGGTGGCTTCCTAATGAGAGAAAATGATTAGCAGTGCCTATGTTTGGGGGGTTCATCCTTCGTTTGCAGCCAGTTGGTTAATCATTAACATATAAGTGTTTATGTTGTGTTCCTATGTTAATTCCACTGTGTAAATAGTTTATGAATGTTGTGTGTTTACTATTTGATTAAACAATTATATTCATGTTTAATATGTGTTGCTAGATGCATTCAAAACTATGGTATCATTCAATTGGTCAATATTGTGTGTGATTTGCAGCTGGTAAGATACATGAATTTAATTAGCAGTAAATATTATTAATTTAATGAGGTTTTGCATGTAATGTTGCTCACCTATGTGTTGGGTACATTACATTATGGTATTAGAGCTGTTAAAGAGAGAGGTTTTTCATGGCGTGACCAACTTTGGTGGTTTGGTACATTACAAAGTGGTATCAGAGAAATTTTGTTGAGTTGTTGGTAATGGAGACATTACAATACTTCAACTCATAATATTTAATTGTGCCCTTCCTTTGCGAGAGGAGAGGACGGAACAATTGTCACGTTGGAACTCAGTGAATAAAATTCCTTCCAAATTACAAACTACAAACATAACTTGGAGTTTTTAATAGGTTAAATCGACCTTTTTATAGAGGAAATCAGATGAGTATTATATTATGAATACGATAAACTATATTGTATTGTATGAAAATGTTAATGTTGATGTTTATAAAATTTTAAAATTATTATATGGTTAAGTTATATTCCTCCTATTTGTTATTAAAGCATTGTATAATACTGTTTAAGTAATATAATTTATACAGCTTAGCATCATAATGTTTTTTTTTAATAGAAACACTTGGAAGTTTGTATATTAAAAAAAGAGCAATAAAAATCCAAAAATTACATATGGCAGGGTGAAAAAACATCTTCTTCTTCCATAAGAGTCTAACTGTCTATGGAGATCTAAAGAAAATGTATCAACCAGTCCATAAGAACTACAATTTTTCCACGTAAAAATGGCGACATACAAGCTCAAAAGAAACAAAATTTTATAGTTCATTTGACACCCGACTAATGATTTAGAGAGAGCTCTGGTTCTTCATGTTGTTCTGCTTGTTGCGCTGCTAGGTTTGCCTTTGCATGGTTAAGGTTTGCATGTCCTGGAATTTAAGGGGCCAAATTGTGGTCATTGATGGCTATTGATGAAAGGTGGGTGGGAGCTGAGACTCACCAGAGCCAACAAAATTCTCTGGTTGTTGCGGGTTTGCCAATTGTTGGGTGAAAACCCTGAGTTGCCTCATATTTTTGTTAATTCCCCTTATGGATATTACCAATTCTCGGTTATTTCATGTTTCCTGCTGATGCAACTGTGTTTTCAAGATCTCCATTTCCTCCTGAATCCCTTGGATCTCTTGCTGAAATTCACGATGACGAGCATCTATTTGCTCCTCCGCCCTTCTGGCATATGTGCGTAGCACGCAAAATTGTTCTCAGAGCTCCTCTGAAACACAATTCAGACAAGAACAGGGTGCTCTTGAACTTCACCACATATTGATACAGATACTTAGGAGTATACAGGTCAAGAAGGCGTTGAAGAAATGAAGAATGCAAACAAAGTGAGAAGGAAGAAAATACCAACCAGATTGATAAACGAGTGTCCTGAAGAGCCAAGTGATGACATTGGGTGATAGTTGGAGCAACCATGATTGTTGAAACGATGTTCCCTTAATGGAAAAGAGTGCTAGGAAAACCCATGAGAATAAATGAATTTTCATAGGGTGAAGAGCCGGAGGTGACGCCATAAGCATATGGATGATCGTCAAGAAGGGCGAGTGAAGACCCATGGATTTAAAAGTGAGTGCAGGAAGTTGGAAGAAGGACACGGGGAGAGGGGAGGGAGGCACATGGGTTGGGGAGGGGATCCGCGTGCCAAGGAGGAGGGGGGTCCATTCGGATAGGGGGAAGGGTGGGAAGGAGCCCGTGGGGGATGGGGAAAGGGGGGAGGGGGAATAAGAGGGGGAGAAAGGAAGGAAAGGGGAGGGAGAGGAAGGCTAGGGGTGGGGGGGGTTAGGGGAGAAAGGGGGGGAATATGGAAAGAGTCCTTAGTTGTGAGAGGGAGATAGATTGCACTGGAAAGGTTAAGGTAGCCAATCATAAGAGAAGGTTTGATTACTGTCGAGGTTTCTCTGTTCTAAGGATTTTGTAGCTTTAGATAGGCGATCTGCTTCAGCTTTTTGAGAGCGGAGGATATGAAAAAAATGAAAGATAGTGAAGAAATGTTTCAGGGTGTTTATTCGCAAGCCGAGACCGCTGGGAGATTGAGATGCATAGGTTGAGAGACCTAGAAGATCCTTTATGACTATTTCGGAGTCCCCTAGCACCACGAGAGATTGGATGCTTTGTGCATGAGATATTTTTAAACCCATGTACATTGCTAGAGTTTCTACACTGTTGTTGGTATTTTTCCCCAAACCCCAGGAAAAGTCAACTACCTTTTGTCCATCAGAATCATAGATGACCCCCCCGCACTTGCCACCCCTGGGTTACCTGTCACAACTCCATCAAATAAAAGTAGGAAAGTGTGTTGTTGCATTTTCCATTGAGAAAAATCTTTGTTGCTGAGACGAAGCTTCCATTCTTGCCTTTTGGTTTTATTTCTTGGGACGAGTGAAGGATGTGGTTGGGGATCCCCGAATGTAATAAACCCAATCTTCTTCACTTTGTTCCAAAGTGCCTGGTAGATTGCATCCAATTGCTTTGAACTTGAAAAATTATGCAACTAGTCCACAGATTTTAGCGAAGATGCTATGCATTGGGGGAAGCTTCTTGTAGAAAATGGCTTAATTGTGAACTAGCCAGAGTTCCCAGCAGACAAATTTGGGGATTTTCCTCTAGAGAAGAGTAAATTGTTTCTTATTTTTTAAGCTTCCAACATATCTTTGTTTCCAAGAAATGAAAAGATCCTTCCAGTTATCAAGGAGAGGGGGGGGATGAGAGAGCGGGAGGTAGATGAGATTCCAGATTTGGGAGGAGAAATGACATTTGAGAAATAGATTAGGGATGGATTCAGACATTGAGACGCAAAATGGGAAATAAGAGGGACCTTGAATTCAACATTTTAAGAGGTTTTATGTTGTTAGAATTTTACCATGGACCAAAATATAATAGAATGTGTTTACTTTAGGAAGTGAGGGTCTGGTCTAGATCTCTTTCCAAATCTTGGAAGGAGGGGGACCTTATGTTTCAGAAAGAAAAAGAGTGTAATTGTCTTTAACAGAAAATGTTTCTCCACCCCAACTATGGGAATCAGATGAGAACCGACTAGAAGGAGCACAACCAACAAGGTTATTGAAGAGGGTGGGGAAAAGAGAACTGATATGATCAGGGGCATTGGGCATCTTCCAATTGATCCAATCCCCATATGAATTCCATTGACATAAATCCTTAAGGAGGGAGAGACCATTTGAGGAGCAACAGTCTTTGAAAGATCGGAGAGTCGCTAGGTTGTTCTGGGGTTCACAATATAGGATGTGATTTGTCCAAATGTTAATTTGCGCTCCATTCCCCGGTGCCTAGGAAAGTTTGGCTTTGATTAGAGGGGAGGTATTATTTAGGAGGCACCAAATTGGAGAACCGGGGAGAGAGGGGATGGGGCCATCGAAATAGCATGGCCTGGAAGAGTTGAAATATTTGGCTAGAAGTGTTTCTTTCCACCAATCTGTATTACCTGTGATTAAACGCCAAGAAAGTTTTGCTCCCAGAGAGGTATTCATTAGTGTTGGGTCCATGATGGAGAGCCCTCCTTTATTGAGGGGTTGGAAGACTTGTTTCCAGTTCAGAAGATGGAACTTTTTTGTG
>JZKD02S1770954.1:560089-580899 GCA_000966675.3 Picea glauca
GTCCCATAAGCTATTTTTAGCCTCGTGAACATTAAAAATACTTTCTTTCTTTCTTCTTTCTTTCTATATACATTACATACTTTAAAGGAGTGAACAAAAAATGAATGCATAAGTAGTGGAAAGTTTAAGAGGTTTAAAGGTAAATGTATAATGTATTAGATATTATTTAATGAATAATATAGTTCGATATTCTAAATTTTTGTTTATGTTGAAACAAATTTAAAAATATTATTATAATAAATACAAAATTTGTTAAGTAATATAGAGAGAGAGAAAGAAAGAGGGAGGTGGTTGTTGAAGAATATAAGTAAGGTGTATACATAAAAGAGGGTGTGAAATAAAGGTGATTGTTAAAGAATATAAGTAAGGTATATAAAAGGATGATATCCTATACAATTAAATTAAAGATAGTTTTTATTATGGAAAACTTTAAGCCATTTTAAGAAAATTTAAGATGTTTTAGAATATTTAAAGATATTGTTTAGTGAAATAATATCCTTAAAAAATAAGGTATTTGAGGTTAAATTAGACACATTATGGTTAATTTAGATAGAAATTACATTTGTAAGCTTGATAATATAACATATGGCCAAAATAGAAGCAATTGATAATGTTTGAATGAAAGTATATTCTTAGCGTGAATTCTTATTTGGCCATCCACTGCCCAAGAAGTTGATATTTTCACAATTATGTATACGATTAGAACAAGACAACCTAAAGGTGTTATATTAACAAATAAAAAATTATTGCAAAAATTGCCACAATGGATTATGTGCTTCGTAATAGAGATAAAATGGTGACAATTTCATATATGTCAATAGTTATTGAGAAAAACATGATCATCTCTCACTTAACATTTTGGCTTATGTACATAATGGAAAAAGGGTTGGATTTCATTTGCATGTGATTATTTAGGAAGAGTCTTGGCATGATTGAGTGACTTTATGCACATAAACTAATTAAATTTTGTGCGATCAAAGAACAAAATGAATTAAATAGAAAACTTGGCATCTGATAGGGTGATTATACTTATTCCATAAATTGTCAACCTTCTAATTGAAAGAAGGGGAAATGAGTGTCGAAAAAAAAATTGGTATCTTTATGAGAACCTAACACTCATGGTATTAATGATCTAGTCCAAGTTGACAAACTTAACTAGAAAGATCCATATGGTTGGTAGTCATTGTTATTTATGCAGGCTAGTGAAATTAATTTTGTTGATGAATCGAGTGATAATGCTTTTGAGATGATTATTATATCCATGATGTTAATATGTGATGAAATATAACTTTGATAAATATATGTTGATGTTATAATATTAAGACAATATGTCATTATGTCATGGCACGTGGTACTTACATGTAGATTTTAAATGTGGTCTTGACATTGTATTCTTGCGATGACATGCGAGAATTATCATGTGGATTCTTTATGTACGTGTTGATATAATAACTAATGCAATGTTTGCATGTTGTGAGGTGGTGATTGTCAAAGCCAATGTTTGCATGTTGTGAGGTGGTGATTGTGAAGGCCATGATTGTGGGATGAGAGGGCCAATTTATTTGATGATATCGTTGAAACCCATAACCACGAAGGAGAATATTACAAGTAACATTTTATGGGTTGGGGACAACTCAATATACTACTTATTCCAATAATTCTTATGTCTTGTATTGGAGATGTGATGCTGAAGTCCCGAAGAATGGTTGGAAAATTGCTTGCCGGTGGTGTTGTGGGATTTGACTTTGATGTATGGGATTGTACATGGTTGTTGTGGAGGGAGTTTAGTACATCCTTTAGATATGTCTGGTGTTTGTGGCTACCGATCTAGATGCGTACTTGGGAAAATGAGGTCTCAAGCCTTAGGGATCTTGATAGACCGATAGACTTAAAGCCTGGTTCCAAAAGTCGAGAAGGATGGATAGAGAGTACTCGTGCTTCCTTGATGTTGTGATGTGGACTTTCTATGCCTATTGTACTCACATGGGTGGCACTTTCTCCATAGTTTTCATCGCCTCTTGCAAATCAGGCACTCGCTCCATAGTTATTGCCTCCTACCAATGGAGATAGATGATATGGGATTCAATAGAAAATGAGGGAATGCTTCTCCACACGTAGAGAATGATGGTTGTAACTGTGAAAATATGATAAAATTGAGCAAGGAGTAGAACCGTATTTAAATACATTTGACTTGTCAATTGATCAACCGATGGATAAAGTAAATATCTATAAAAATCAATTTTAAAAATGTGTTTAGTTTATTAATCTAATAGGAAATGAATTAATTAATTAAAAAAATGTGTTTAGTTTTTTAATCTAATAGGAACTGCTTTAATTAATTTACAAAATGTGTTTAGTCTGTTAATATGATAGGAATTGCATTAGTTGTATATGGGGGAGAGAAACATAGCATTAAATTCTTTATATCTTGTGGGAGTAAATCTAAAAGATAAAATAAATGCCATTGTTTGTCTATTCCACAACTCATCTTGATCTGCGAAACTTACGGTAGTGATTAAGGAAGGTCGACTGTGATTACATGATGCATATTGCGTACAGTGCCTCATAAACAAAGGGAATAGAAATGAAGGCGTGAAGAAATTATTTCATATACATTAGGCTTGTGTAGAATTTTCCAGAAGTCAACGTGTAAAGATTAAAAGACCAGAGAGACAGGGAAATTGGGGTAGAAATATAAAATAAAGTGTGAAGAAATTATTGGTTGTGGGCATGAATTAAATAAAAGGAGATGAAAAATGTGCTAGTCAATGATTGTTGATAAGAAATTTGGTAGTATTTCACTATCATAAAATGTCATGTATAACAATTCTTCCATGTGAAAAAGGAAATCGGAGGGAATTCACGAGATGAAAGGAAGTGTGGAGAATTTCTCAAAAACTTGGTTGGGTGCTTTCAATTCTTTATTACATTGATAGACGTCTCCCTATTGGCAATAGATGTATTAATCAATATATTGATTAAAAACCTTGATCTAATGGAAACGAATTAAATATGTTGTCTTTGATTTCATTGACAAGATGAAGAACGTCTTGGAAACTGTATGTCCCAACACTGTATCCCGTGCTAACATTATTGCTCTAGCTATAAGAGATGTTGTGGCCCTGGTAATTACATTCAGTCTCATGGTCAAATCTTGTTAAAAACCTTCAGAAATATAGTAACATTTATCACTTGGTTGATAATTAATTAATTAAACTGAAAAAACAAAATAAATAACCTATGAAAAATGAAGTTATACAATTATACTAAATATTAGACAAAAAATTATGATAAGCTTGTATAAATTGCTCTGAAATCTGAATGTTTAGATTGTAACTATCAAAATTTCACAAAATTTTCATAGTTACAACCTTGCCCCTCATAGTTCTAAGCTCAACACAACATTTCTTTAAAATCCTTAGTCTTTACCTTTTCCTTTTACTAGATGAAACATGATATTTTTAGAGGTCATCTACGAGAATGACATTTTTTAATAAATACAAAAAATTAAAATAAAATAAGATGACAATATAATTACATAGAAAGCATTGTTGACTCCTGCAGTATACCCATCCCACAACTTAAGGGATGCACTGAAGTAGATAGACTTGTATTATCGCAATCCCTTTCATCCTCCAGCTTTAAGACCTCCAAACAGTTGTACCATGCTTCCCTAGCCATCTGGTGATCGTTGATCCTCTTGAAACCATCAAAATAGGAGTTCGTAGTGTTTCCTGTAGCACTGACTGTATCAGCCAGTTCGCAGTGGAGTTTGCAGCGAAGTTTGCATCATTTGACTATATAAACTAGTTTGTAGTGCCAGGCACTGCGAACTGTCTTGTAGCTGCCCAATTAGTTTAGTTTATGCCCCAAAACACCCAAAAACTTTCTCCAGAGTTAGGTATGCCTGTAGAAGCCTCATAATGTGGTGTATGAGTGAAAAACACAGTTATAAGCAACATAATTCCTCAAAAATTTTCAAAATGCAAGGAGAAATCATTTCCAAAATTGAGGATTTTTAAGCTATTTCATCCATTACTTTATGAGCATGGAACTCCTCCTTATGGTAGCTTAGGCCAACATATTCAACTTCCTTTGGGATGGTTCTTCCTTAAAAGGTTGGAGCTCCAGTTTAAGTTGTCTCATCTGATCTTGTAAATCCATGTTATGTCTGTATAAATTCTTAAGCTGCCTATGGAGGGGCAAGAATCTCTTTGTTGTAAACCTGTCTTTATCAATAGTTTCCAGATACACATCCATAATATCCTTCAACTTTTTTCTCTCAGCCAACCCTTCTCCCTTCAAGTTATCAATCTCCTTTCTGGCTTCTTTGAGTTGTCTATTCAGTCTTTTGATGGTAGGGTTTTCTGGGGGAGTGATTATGTCTATGACCTCAATATGTTTTTCAACAAATTCAACTTTACCTTACCCTTTCTCTTGATGGGAGCTTCTATTATGTCCTCTTTTTCAACACTTTTCTTCTTTTCTGATGACCTGGTGAAGGGCCTCCTAACTTTATCTTCAATTGAAGTAGTTGGTGAGGGGAAGAATAACCTCCTTCTTTTTGTGATTGTGGCTCTAGTTGATGGAGTTTTTGTTGTTTCTGGAGCTAGTTCGGGTGAAAAATCCCTTTGTGGAGAGTAATGAGATCCCCCTTCTTCTTCTTGTACCTTAGGAGCCTCATCGTTTTTAGCAATGTATTTGATCTTCCTCTTCCTACTTGTCTCTATGTGAACAATGTTGTCAACCTGAAGAGGACTCTGCACTTTGGATTGTGGAGTAGGAGCAACATTCAATTAAAAAAGTGTAGAGGTAATGAACTTCTCCCAGTGAATGTTTTTCTTCTTCAACTCCTCCATCACAAGATTTTTAATCATCCCCGAGTGAAAAAAACTTGTATCAATTGCCTTGGAATTAGCTTGGACCCTGACATCCATTTTTCCTTTTCTTCTAAACAAATAGAAAGGGAGATTCATGAGGTCTTTGCTTGTGAAGTGCAGCAAAAGTATAATGTGGTACTGATAAATCATATTGAACCTACCCTCACAGGTGAAATATCTTTGGATCACCCTTAGCATCTTATCAAATCCTTCAACCATGTGGATCCTAGGCACTCCCTTTGATAGGTTATCTCCTTGACATTCTGGTTTAAGGATTTTTTTAGAGAAGGTTGCATTTAGATTCATGGACTTAAACCATCTTTCACCAGTATTTGGTATCTCAATAGCTACTGCTAGGGTTTCTTCATATACTTCAAGTTCAAGAGTCTCAACTTTAGTTTTGGTTCCAACAAAATTCAAGGAAAATTCTCTAGCTACCTCAGGGTGTCCCCTCTACATTTTCTGACAAAAATTGAAACATACCACTCTTTGGAAGACCTCCCTGATCAAAGGTTCAACTGAAAACAAATGCATGTCATAGGGTTCAGTCCTCACAATGCCCCCACCCTTAGGATCATACAGGTTGTGGGAAAGGTTTTGGATGGTGTATTGAGGCATGGACCATACCTTCCAGCTCACATGGTGGAATACATGACATGAACATATGGTATTCCATAATCAATGCAATGATGCATTGTGTAGATGTGGCCAAGATTAATTGCACATTGGTTTTATTTATTGATAAAGTTTGATTGCATTATAAAAATCTTGATCTGTTGATAATGCATGTACAATGAATGATAGTATTATTCTAGATAATATGATGAATAATAGAATTACATTTTAATGTGAATAAGGTTTGGAAATGATTGAATTGTTGGGTAGATAGAATTCTGATATCATTTCATGAACTGCTAAAAATATGCATGAGTGCTAACAATCTTGTTTGGCTGCAAGGAAGTTGAGAAAATTGCAGGCATAATGGTCTGGATATGGTGATGCGGTATGCCCATAAGAAAGACTGAAATCTATTGCTGCAAGAACCAAACATAAAGAGAAGAAATCTCATGCGTGGGAATTTTTATTTTTCCTGTATAACCAGATTTGAGAAATTGATAATTGAAAATTGTTACGATATACTAACAATTTGTTTGGCTACATGGAGTTGAAGAAATTGGAGTGGAAATGGTATTGGATATGGAATGGATGTAATCCCATAGATAAGAATGAAATTTGTTGTTGCAAGAGCCAAACAATTGTGAGCAAAAAGACTCATGTTTGGGAAATTTTGTTTTCTTGTGTAAAACATATTTGAAATTTTATAATTATATGATGATGTATCATGTTAATTGTGTGCATGTAATGTAGATGGGATGATTTCCACATGTTATATATTGTTAGTGGAAGTATAACAACAAGTTAGCATTTGTCTGTGTGAGAACACCTTGGCAAATGATGGATCTCCTGAGGAACCGTATAAAAGTGAAAGGGATGCGTGAGCCTAGAGGGTGAGTTGCATTGTCGAAGAACCAGGTTTTTAGGACTGAAGAGTGAACTCAAGTGTGAGTTGCACTGTCAAAGAACCAAGTTCTCAGGTCCGAAGAGTGAACTCTAGTGTGAGTTGCACAGTCGAAGAACCATTTTTTCGGGCCTGAAGAGTGAACTCTAGTGTGAGTTGCATTGTCAAAGAACCCAATTGTCAGGCCTGAAGAGGGCACTCTTGTGTGAGTCACACTGCAACAACAAGGTTTTTACTGGTTATTTTACTAATGTTCTTCCTAGCAGTGAGTCCCTTGAGTTCCTAGCTGAGAGATTCCTATTTTCCTATGCTAGAGAGACCCTGATAAACAAATGACACATTCCTTGGGTTATCCTCGATAAACGAATGGTACATCCCTTGGGTTAACCCCGATACACATATGGTACATTCCTTGGGTTAACCCCAATACACATATGGTACATCCCTTGGGTTATCCATGATAAATAAATGGTTCATTCCTTGGGTTGGGTAGGTCAAGAGGAAGAGAGTTGGTGGAAATTGAAATAGTTGTAAGAGAATTCCAGTGGCTTATGTATATGTTTCAGGCTAGGCTGCCTTTGTATTTTTTATTTTGGGGGAAGGATGAACCTATGTGTATGTGGTATTGGGGAAAGACTTCCTATGTAATTTGTTTAGGCTGGAATGTCTGTGTGATTTCGGGCCAGAGAGACTATACATTGATTATTGGTCGGGGAGTTGGAATTGTAAAATAAAATTACACCTGTAAGGCATTGTGTACTGAGGACAGTGAAAAAATAAGGGGGAGGGGATGTAACATCCCCAATTCTAATCCCTAGGAATTATAATGTAATTGTGTAAACGTGAATTAGGTTGGTGAGTCAAGGTGTTGGGGAGAGGAGCTCGTATTGATTTAATGTGGCCGGGGGCCAATTTGCATATTATGAACATTGAAATAATTAATAAAAGTAATAATTGTTGGCTGCAACATGAAAGAGATGAAGAATTATTGGGGGCTATGATTTCACAAGAGAGAGAGGGTCCAAGGGGGAATTATTCATGGGTATTAATCCAACCCACATTCCTGAAATTATTATCTTTGCATGTAACCTCCTATTTGTTGATTGAGTGTATGAGAGACCAATAATTAAAATCATGTAAGAGGGTGGGTGTGAGTGGTCACCTCCCATAATTATTGGAGATCATGGGCTGAAGTACAATCATCCTTGAGAAGAGTGTTAGTCAAGAAAGCAAGGAAGAAGAGGAATTTTTTATGAAAAATGGGGAGAGCTTTTACTGGGGGATTTTGGGGTAGCAAAGGGGGAGTAGAGGGCTGAGAAGAGGACCAACCATGGTATACTTGAAGGAAACCATTGGTTGGTTGTGTTTTTTTATCTTGAGAAACACACCTGTGTGCCTATAAATTGGGATGTGAGCCTATGGTGAGAGTTTCTATGGAGAAAATGACTTAGAGCCTTGTGAGGGCTCTTGTGAGAAAATATGAAACAACTAAGAGTTCCTAGAGTTCCCAACTGAGTGATTCCTGGCCAACTGAATGCACTAGTGGCCCTGATAAACGAATGGTACAACCCGAGGGACTATGAGCAGTGAAGGGGGTACATTCCTTGGGTAGTGCAGGTTGTAGGGAAAAGAGAGACCCGGAGGTTTGGAATTGTTGTGATACTAGAACCTGGGTTTGGGGCTGCTCTTTGTGGAGAGTTGATAGCTAGTGGGTCGTATCTCCTTGTGGACTCATAGCCTCAGCTCGGGGGTGGCTTCCTGATGAGAGAAAATGATTAGTAGTGCCTATGGTTGGGAGGTTCATCCTTCGTTTGCGGCGAGTTGGTTAATCATTAACATATAAGTCTTTTTGTTCTATTCATATGTTAATTTTGTTGTGTAAATGGTTTATATGAATGTTGTGTGTTTAGTGTTTGCTTGAAAAATTATGTTCATGTTTAATATATGCTGCTAGATTCATTTAGAACTGTGGTATCATTCAATTGGTCAATATTGT
Source organism: Picea glauca (assembly GCA_000966675.3). Classification (NCBI taxonomy): domain Eukaryota; kingdom Viridiplantae; phylum Streptophyta; class Pinopsida; order Pinales; family Pinaceae; genus Picea; species Picea glauca. The sequence goes on from JZKD02S1770954.1 coordinate 568,485, forward strand.
TTGTGATTTGTGGCTGGTAAGCTACATGAATTTAATTAGTAGTAAATATTAATAATTTGATGATTTTTTGCATGTAATGTTGCTCAACTGAGCGTTGGGTATGTCACATTATGGTATTAGAGTTGTTAAAGAGAGAGGTTTTGCATGGTGTGACCAAATTTAGTGGTTGGGTACATTACAAAGTGGTATCAGAGCAATTTTGTTGAGTTGTTGGTAATGGGGACATTACAATACTTCAGCTTGAAATATTTAATTGTGCCCTTTCTTTGCGAGAGGAGAGGACATAACAATGGTCACGTTGGAACTCAATGAGTAAAATTCCTTCCAAATTACAAACTACAAACATAACTTGGAGTTTTTAACAAGTTAAATTGACCTTTTTATAGAGGAAATCAGATGAGTATTTTATTATGAATACGATATACTATCTTGTATTGTATGAAAATCTTATTGTTGATGTTTATAAAATTTTAGAATTATTATATGGTTAAGTTATATTCCTCCTATTTATTATTAAATAATTGTATAATATTGTTTAAGTAATATAATTTATATGACTTAGCATCATAATGTTAGCAATAACATAACTTGTATTAGCGGTATCAATGTCTTATATTTTTTCCTTGGAAAAAAACTTAATTTTTATTTGAAATGAAAATTACATTTTGTAGAATATATTCATTCTATGTATTTGTCTTATATATGTCTAAGTTAGGACATGCTCAAAGCTAATCCACTAAAAAAATTAGAAAGTATACAAAGGCTTCCTGTTGATGACTATATAAAAGAGCCAAAATACAGATATAGATATGGTCGGAAACAAAAGCTCTCAATTGAGCTAAGTGGAACATAAAGAGACTCTATAATACTTCATCATATAAGAGATGAAAGTGTTAGTGTGTTTGAGGATCAAAAAATAGTCCTAATCATACCATATCATAACATTAGGAGGCAACTGGAAAGTTTATAAGAGGATCAATGGAAGGCATGTGATAATATATTGCCTTGATTCCAATTGAAGACCTTCTTTAGATAGTGTATCTGCGTCCATATTATGTTTAATGTATATGGAGTCAAATGAATCCGTCAATGACTTATATTATATTCATTCCTTGTATACACGCTGAAAGAAAACATAATCAAATGAATCCATCAATGTCTTATATTATACATATTCTTAATGTATTACAAAATTTGTATTTAGCTATTAGTTTAGATACTATTTTATAGAGACAGATTTATGAGACTTTACCTTCTCCTTAGTGTGCCTAATAAATGTTTTTTTGTGTGCCTAAGATGTGTCTTTCTAATGTTGTCTCTTCCTTGGGAGATTATCTCAAACCACCTCTTATCAACAAGTGTTGCAGGGAAGCTTAGTCCTTGCCAAGCAAGTTTGGAACTGCGAGGCAGGTATGAAAATACAATGTTGATTTTAAACTATAATGAGACTAAATTATATATTGTGAAGTTACTCACATGAGACTAAATTATATATTGTGAATATATTGTGAAGATACTCATAATTTGCTGTAGATCCCTTGACCATGAAATATGGTTAGTTGGTTGTACTTTGCAACGGCTACCATGCTCTCACCTGTTTCACTTTCACTGCATTTCACAATGGTTGCACAGAAAACTCAGTTGTCCCATTTGTTGAACTCCACTTTTCACTGCATTTCACAATGGTTGCACATAAAGCTATGTTGTCCCATTTATTGAACTTCACTTTGACTACCATAGCCACATGTAACTGTATTTATTATGAAAATTTCTTATTTGAAAATATAATAATAGGTAATTTGTCCATTATCATTTGAATTGTTTTGGTATATATAAATAATTTGTCTGTTATCATTTCATTTTTTTGGTATACATGTAATTACTTTTTATTTAAAATCTAGTTAAAAAGTGAGAATAATATTGAATTAGATAAAATAAAGAAAAAATTCATAAGATATTTTATCTGAGTTATACACTGAATACAAAGAGAAGTTGCTCCCACAATCCAATGGCCTTGTAAAGATGAAATCTTTTGTTTTAAAATATGAATGTTCTAAATTTTACTATGATTGTATTACAATAAAGACCTGTTATATTGTGCTATTTATTTTGTTAAATAAACTGAAAACAATCTTCACTTAAACCTTAAATCAAGTGATGTTATATTTTATCTAAACAGCAGTTGCATTTTCAAAACAATCCAAGGATATCTCATATTCAAAATTCTTTGCATACACTATCAAGATTCCCATAAGATTCCCATAATATGATATATTCAATTTTAAAATAATCAATAATTACTCAAAAACAAATTTAATCAAATCTTAATTAAACTCATCTAATCAAATTATTTTCGGATTCAGCTAATGTAAGCACATGATTCCCTCATAATACTTCTACTATTTTATTTATTACATTTCGAGTGACTGATATACTAATCATTAAAAAATATATTATTTTTACTATTTTATTTATTACATTTTGAGTGATTGATCTACTTATCACTAAAAAAAAAATATATATTATTCGTAAAAATGGAATTATGCTGCTCTATCGACTTCTCCCAATCCTGGATTCGGGGGTTGTTTTTCCATTTTTAAATTGTTAATAGTATACACGTGGATATTTTTAAAGAATTTTTAACACTATTTAATTTTAACTTGTCAATGTTATATGCACTTTACATATTAACATCATACACTTATCTAATCTCTTCGACTAACTAACGTGTAATCTCTAACGCATTTTAGAGTCCAATCAATCTATCGGTATCAATATAATTTCTTCGTTTTCCTTTCATAAAATTGAATTTTCATGCAATCCTGAATAACTATGCTATATTAACATTAATATAATTCCTCTCCTCATTTTAATCCACTCTTCCTTCTCCATTTCTTCCCTGGGAAGTTGAATTGCATGCCAATATCTATACTGCAGCTGTGAAGATATTTATCTTCATATTCAATGTAATATAATATATTTAAATAATACTATTCAATATATATTTATCATTTCATTTTAATATTTATCTATAATACAGTGTGAGTGGGCTTAATGGTTTAGAACATGTGTTTCCTTTTAAGAGGTCACAAGTTCAAATCCAGAGGGGTGTTTTAGTACTTGAACCATTTTTATTATTTTTTTATTTAAACAAGATAGGCCTATACGTATACCAACGACAATAAAAAAAAAAAAATTATAAAATAACCATTAAAAACCACCAAGTTAGAAACCTACTACATATAAATATGTCTTATGTTTAAGATTTTCCATCTCAAATATGTCTAGCAAATATGTCTTATGTTTATAATTTTCCATCTCACAAGAGGTACAAAATATATAACATACATACACACTCACCTCTACTTGCCTCTTCCAGCCAGCCGCCAACAACACCTCAGGAAATCTTGTTTGGAGCCACCTAACAACTATTCACCATTGTCTCAGCTATAATCTTTAAGTAATTAAAATTGCCAGACTTCGTCTAAACTGGATTTCTTCCATCTACAACATATCATTTCATTTCTGCAACAACCAATTATCATAAGGTATTGTTGGTTTACCTACTTTATATTTCCAAATTTCATAAAGAATGAAAAACATATGCACCTCCCAATAATAACAACAACAAAAATATAAAAATTATATAATTTATTATTTTTCATCAACTATATAGAGAATATTAACAATATATGTAACCTAAACGACAACTTCCTATCTTTTTCTTTACCAAGTGGATTGCAGCTTTTCACACTGTATCCATGAAACACAATCTGTGAAATATAAACAATTGTCATAACAAACTATCTAAGTTAATAGAAAATGATCGTAATTTTTTGTAACTTGAAGATAAAAGGGTAGTAATATCCATCATGGGGTTGCTCGGGAAAAAGGAATAAGTAGCATAAAGCAGAGAGCACCCAACCTCCACAGCCCGTACCCAACCTCCACAGCCCGTCCCTCCGTCTGACGAAGACCATTTCTGATATTGCTCTCTGCTATGTCCAGGGATTCTGGACAACCTCACTCCTCGTTAATAGAAAACAGCATAGATGGTGGTATTTGATGGCCATTGTCTAGTTTTCGTAGCAAAAATCCTCTTTGGTGGGTGGTGAATTGTTATTATGAGGGACAAGGATTAATCAAGCCAAAGATCCAAAGTAAGAAGTTAAAGATAACATTAAAACATTAAGACTGTTGAAAGATAAAACATAAGGAAGCCAAAATATAAAATATATCGAAAAGCTAAGTTTTCAATAAGACTTCAAATCTTATTGTCCAATAATAATATTAATATAGAAAATATGTTTTTATTATTATATATATATAAAGAGTTTCTTATATGAAACATTACATTACACATTATGGAAAAATATATAATCAAACATTAAATTAATATAAAATCAACCCTTATCGAATGATGAAAAAATATAAAAATTTAAACCAATATAAAGTCAACCCGTATGGAATGTTAGAGTCCTTGCTTGCCTTCAACGAAGACTAATAAGAGATATATATATGCGTTACATACTTTAAAGGAGTGAAATAAAAATGGATGGAGGAGTAGTGGAAAGTTTAAGAGGTTTAAAGGTAAATTTATAATGTATTAGATATTATTTAATGAATAATATAATTCTATATTTTAAATTCTTGTTTATGTTGAAATAAAATTTTAAATTTTATTATAATGAATAAATAAATTTTTTAAGTAATATATATATTATCTAAGAAATTATTTATTTATTATAATAATATTCTAAGTAAAGGTGTTTGTTATTTGATATTATTATAATAAATAAATAATTTTATAGGTAACATCCATTTTTGTTATATATATATATATATATATATATATATATATATAAAGGTGGATGTTGAAGAATATAAGTAAGGTATATAAAAGGATGATATCCTATACAATTAAATTAAAGAAAGGTTTTATTATGGAAAACTTTAAGCCATTTTAAGAAAATTTAAGATGTTTTAGAATATTTAAAGATATTGTTTAGTGAAATAATATCCTTAAAAAAATGGGGTACTTGGGGTTAAATTAGACACGTTATGGTTAATTTAGATAGACATTACATTTGTAAGTTTAATAATATAATATATGGCAAAAAAGGAAGCAATTGATAATGTTGGAATGAAAGTATATTCTAAGCATGGATTCTTATTTGGCCATCCATTGCCCAAGAAGTTGATATTTGCATAGTTATGTATACAATTAAAACAAATAAAAGGTGTTATATTAACAAATAAAAAATCATTGCAAAAATTGCCACAATGGATTATGTGCTTCGTAATACATATAAAATGGTGACAATTTCATATATGTCAATAGTTATTGAGAAAAACATGATCATCTCTCACTTAACATTTTGGCTTATGTACATAATGGAAAAAGGGTTGGATTTCATTTGCATGTGATTATTTAGGAAGAGTCTTGGCATGATTGAGTGAATTTATGCACATAAACTAATTAAATGTTTGTGTGATCAAAGAAATACAAAATGAATTAAATGGAAAACTTGGCATCTGATAGGGTGATTATACTTATTCCATAAATTTTCAACCTTCTGGATGAAAGAAGGGGAAATGAGTGTCGAAAAACAATTGGTATCTTTATGAGAACCTAACACTCATGGTATTAATGATCTAGTCCAAGTTGACAAACTTAACTAGAAATATCCATATGGTTGGTAGTCATTGTTATTTATGCAGGATAGTGAAATTGATTTTGTTAATGAATCATGATAATGCTTTTGAGATGATTATTATATTCATGATGTTAACATGTGATGAAATATAAATTTGATAAAGATATGTTGATGTTATAATATTAAGACAATATGTCATTATGTCATGGCATGTGGTACTTACATGTAGATTTTAAATGTGGTCTTGACATTGTATTCTCACGATGACATACGAGAATTATCATGTGGATTCTTTATGTATGTATTGATATAATAACTAATGCAATGTTTGCATGTTGCGAGGTGGTGATTGTCAAAGCCAATGTTTGCATGTTGTGAGGTGGTGATTGTGAAGGCCATGATTGTGAGATGAGAGGGCCAATTTATTTGATGATCTCGTGGGAACCCATAACCATGAAGGAGAATATGACAAGTAACATATTATGGGTTAGGGACAACTCAATCTACTACTTATTCCAATAATTCTTATGCCTTGTATTGGAGATGTGATGCTGAAGTCCCAACGAATGGTTGGAACATTGCTTGTCGGTGGTGTTGTGAGATTTGACTTCGATGCTTGGGGCTATACATGGTTGTTGTGGAGGGAGTTTAGTACATCCTTTCGATATGCCTGGTGTATGTGGGTACCAATCCAGATGCATGCTTGGGAAAATGAGGTCTCAAGCCTTGGGGATCTTGATAGACCGATAGACTTAAATCATGGTTCTAAAAGTCAGGAAGGATGGCTAGAGAGTACTCACACTTCCTCGATGTTGTGATGTGGACTTTCTATGCCTTTTGTACTCACTTGGGTGGCACTTGCTTCATAATGGTCATCGCCTCTTGCAAATCTGATACTCTCTCCATAGCTATCGCCTCTTTCCAATGGAGATAGATGATATGGGATTCAATAGAAAATGAGGGAATGCTTTTATCCAAATGCAGAGAATGATGGCTTCAAATGTGAAAATATGATAAAATTGAGCAAGGAGTAGAACTGTATTTAAAGACATTTGATTTGTCGATTGATCAATCGATGGATAAAATTAAATGTCTATAAAAATCTGTAGTGAATAACTATTTTCCAGGACTCAAATAAATAGATATCTATTTTTGTTTCCTACTGAAATAATATGCAATTTAAATTATTGTTTTCTTTCATGATTTTTCTACACCAGGAAAATAAAAACAACAACATAATATAAATAGAACTTAATAAAAGACATAAAATTCTTACCTCAACCAATAGATTAGTTGATTTAGTCCATTTTCTGCTTGTTGATGATCATGCCCAATTGCCCAAACTGAATATTAACTTCTCATCCAACTAGGAAAAGCCTCTCCAACTCCTTAGCTCCATGAATCCTTGCGGTTTCCTGGCTCTCAAGCCCAAAATTCCCAGCAACAACAATGCCCTATGAGAGTTTCCTAAATGCTATGTCCTCCCAATTTTCCTCCTCCTCCTTCTTTCACCTCTTGTAGAAATTTCCAATCCAAAAATGAGACCCCCTCCTCTCTCAAATCCCCCTCATTAATTTCCCAACAACCTTATCCCCCCATTAATTCTCCAACAACCTTATCTCTCCATTAATTCCCCAACAACCTTATCCCCCCATTAATTACTTCACCCACCTTTTAATAATAAAATAATAAAAGTTTCATTTAATATATTTTAATAATTAATTAAATTTAAATTAAAAACTATCATAAAAATTAATTAATTTGGGTTGTTACATACACCCACCCTTCAAGAAACTTTTTCCCGAAGTTAGAGTAATTTACAATAAAGGGTAACACCACATGATTCATACATCCACATCAAATAATCAACATCATCAATTTAAAACACTTATACATACTAGTGTACATGTGCAAGGCATGCATGTGTAGCTAGCACATACATTACTCACACATGCACTAATGACAATAATTATCACTCCTAAAGTAATTATTGCATGCGTCCAATCCAATCAACAAGACTATTCATTTAATAAAAGATAATAAACTATTTTAAAATGTTCACGAAATCCCTTAATTACAATAATTTAGCACAAGCAACATTCACTTAGATAATTGTAGTTTAGTTAATTATATATATATATTAAATCTAGAAAATCAAGAAATTCTTCTATAAGGCGAAACCCCACACACTCTCAACTACTTCTAGTCATCCTTCCTCCCTAACTTACTTCCATCTTCCATCCCTATCATCCCTATCCTTCCTTTGCTGGACTATCTTGGAGCGTCAACTATATTGACCTAACTCCAAATAGAACCTGTAAACGAAAGTTTCAACTCTCTTGACCAAACTTCCCCAACAGGAAACTGAAAATCATCATCACGCGTCTAGGGGAGCGTGAGCTAACACCGTCCTCCCATGACTCTAGGTTTCAGAGGATACATGGTGGGAAATGCCTCCACCCCTCCACTCCAGGGATAGAACTAGGGTCAACACCCTACCATGGACCATACAGTGGCACTGTGTTGCTAAGAATTTTGTTATCGTATATTCAGTTTCACGCAGTCTTTACCACCTGAAAAACCTGCACTTGTCTACACATCATAGCAATACATTTGAACCAATATAATTTCAATATAATTATATGAATTATAATTTCAATATAATTCATACCATACTGTTTCTTGGTCAATGTTCATGACATCAACCTTTTATCATCATTATTCTTTGGCTATTTCATAGCCTATTGACCTGCATATTAGTCTATAACAGAAACCCATACATATCCATGCATTATCAACATGTAATTGCATTTAATCATATTCTCAATCTGATATCCACGTACCAACAACTTAAATGCCAAAATTTTCAAGTTATAAATAGATTGCATAATATCCATCATAATTCAAATAACAATAAACATTCATAGAATTGACATTGACATAGGTCCATATGTCTTAAAATTTCAAGTGTATCATTAATAATTTTACAGTCAATATAAAATAAAAGGTGATTAGGCCTTAAGTAATTCTCGCTATCTAAGTCAAATGGTGGCATTACATACACCCACCCTTCAAAACAAACTTCTTCTCGAAGTTATGGTCATTCTTAATATAAGGAAAAAATCATTACACAACTTATATGTGTCTTCTATGATAGAAAACCCTATTCTATATTTGTCTCATTGTACCTTCACTAATTAAAAATATGTGGAGGCTATTAATATATTGATTACAACTACCCCTATTTAGTAAGCACCTTACCGTGTCTCGACTCTATTTTATTATCACTTTTAATTTAATTAATGATAAGACACACTTTTGTATAGATTTATTATTCTTAAGTTCTATATATGACCTCCATATATAAAGTATAGTCTATTTGTTCGTTCACTAGTTAGAACCTTAGCTCATCATCGGTTCTCTAGTTAAGTAAATCTTATATTGAGTTCGATATAAACTTCCTTAAGTCTTACATACAATCCCACCTAGGGTATCTAGATATTATAAACACTCGTTATTGACTTTGATCATCTCTCTAATGCAATTAGCTCCCTTATTATAGTATTGGCCTTAGACTATAATTCTTATTCTTGCTCTCACTTACTTTTGTGTGTTATGCTCTAACCTACTTATTAATTATTATTATTATTATTATTATTATTTGTAACTTTATCTCAATTTTCTACCACCCTTTGTAACATCGTATCATGTTGCATTTCTTACATTCCCACACCTTTTATTACATTGATAACCTTTGTATTATATCATTATTTATTTATTATCTTTTTGTTACATCTATTTTCCTCTAACCAKCATTTAGTCCATTTTATGTTCTTAATACACTTCYTGCRTATCCTCTCACTATCTTCAACCACCCTTCATGTCAAAACCTTATTGCTATATATATCAYATTGCATAAAACATRTACTTTTTCAATCTTACMTACTTKTATGTCACTTCGCACTCTAATACTTTATACTACTTGCCATTCTTGTATACTTATTTATTTATCATTAATATTCTCCCTTAATTTTGCATCTTTATTACATACTAACTATCTTGTCATTCTTATATCCTCGTCATCTTTGCCATAATTCACTTTACTTATATTACCTATTTCTCGATTCTTCTTCTTGCAATTGTGCTTTGTATGTCTCACAATTATATCATCTATACCTACATATATCCTACTAACTCTAGCCTATAACTCTTTTCTTGTCCATCTCTATCACTTTCAAGTTCTTTCCCCTTACTATGAAATAAGTTTAATGATGGAAAGTGTTTTCATCATTCTTTATCTATATTTTATTTTATTTTTCAATTAGAGTTTCTTCATAGGGAAAAATCCCTCTTGGTGAGCAAGCAGTTGCTAAACTAATTAATGCATTTCAAGATGTGAGCTACCATTTAGAATACTCACCTCTCTTACAAGGGACTTGTGCATAATAAATCACGACACTCCATTGGAATCTCTACTACCAAATAAATTTATGGGCGAAAGTGCTACCCTTTTTCCAAGGATACCCCCTTTTCTCAAAGCATGCTTTCATTCCTTTTCTTAGTCAACTAACATCGGCTAAGGTACTTGTCACTCATCTTACTAATGTTACCAATCCTTTACAAGATATACGTCAATTTAATTATTTATATATGTTTTATGTCCTCAAAGAAATCATTGTCCATCTGGTTGAGGGTGATAAGATATAAGCGATACTTGGGGTTTATGTACTATCAACAAGCTTAAATAACTCTTTCCATTTTTTTTTTGGATAATTTTTGGATATCATTTATTAACAATGTTCTTTGGAAATCCACACAACTTATAGACATACTTCATGAATATCTCAATGACTTGTGAGGCTTGTCAATGTCAATGGTTTACCATGACAAACATAAATTAATTAATTTTTGTCCACCTAACCTAAATCCATAAAGAAGTCCATGCTAAAAGATTCAAAGTTTTTATTGGAAATGGGAAAATGCTATAATATCCTAGAAATCTGACAATCCTTGATATATTCATCTAACAAGTATGTCATCCTTGATATATTCATCTAACAAGTATGCCATGGAGTAACTAAGTTTTTTTTTTCTTTTCATATTTACTTTAATACACTTCCAAAAGAAATTATATGTCACAAACAATCTAGTGTGACAGGTAGCAAGCGAGGAATGCCATTTATCTAAGACCTCGTTGAATTTATAATTTTTTACATGGTATATGTGGTTCTAGTAGAAAATCAAATCACCTAAGAATATATACTTTCCAATCTCTTCGTGTTTCAATAGTAGATATTAGGTGTAACTCTGGTAGTCCAGATAACAAATTGGTAACCATGCTATTTATATCTTTATTATTAATATATTTATGATTTACAACCATGGAAGAGATTTAGAAAAACTTTCCAAATGTTTGTTTGTTTTTTTATGTAATTTATGGGTTAAATTTTATTTATTTTTATTAAGTTGAAATAACTAAATGTGCAAAGTCAAAAAAGAAAAGAAAGAAGAAGCATTTTAGCATGAGACATCTATTTAAATCTTGTTTGGATTATAGAGTTGTAAAGGGACTTTAGTGTCTTCCTTTCCCTATTGTCGCTTTTCACAAGTCACTATACTCACTTCATAGTTTGGAGCATTAAAGGAATATACTTCCGTGTTTGTTTCAATAATGGGATCAACATTAAAACATAATGAGCACCTGAGTGGGTCCAATGGTTAAGAACATGTGTTATTTCTGGGGAGGTCACAAGTTCAAAATCGGCGGGGTAGGGATGCTCATATTGGCCCCTTGTGACAAGGCTGGAAGGGATGCTCATATTGACCCCTGCTAAGTCACAAGTTATTGGTATATCTGACTTGTAAGCTGTTGAGACCGCTGTAGGGTTGCTGCTGGCTGACAAAAGAACCTTGATACCACTTCATTATACAGGCGGTCAATGTGAAACAGCAATGTGCCTCCTGTGGGGCTTCTTTTGCGTCCTCTGCTTCTTCAAGATGCAAAGCGGGTGTCTTGGAGATAAGTAGGGACACTGATTTGGAGGACGAGACTCAACTCATTTTGGAAGATGAAAGGCACCTGCTACATGGTATAATACATGTAAATGGGATGTGACAACCAAGAATTTTCTCTGCCCTCACGCGACCCATTGCCCCAGAAAATTAAATTATTCTCCACTGCCAGTATAGAAGGAGATCCAGAACGGTCTCTATGTAAATGTGGTGAGCAATATATAGATGCCAACAACTCAAGCATTTACTCATTATAGAGATCTCCCGAGCCCACAACTGAAAGGCTCTTCATAGGAACAAAACTAACGATAACTGTTAGCAACAAATCCTCCATTAAAATAGGAATTGTGAAGTATCATAGATAGGCTTTTATCAAGGACACCAAGTGAAAATTTTCAGGGTTTTGTGGGACATGCCTGAAAGTTTGATTTTCCATGTGGGTTTTGGAGGAATGAATCTCCAAGTTTATATTTAACGTGGGTCTTACCACACTGAAAAACCCAACTTGTATTAATTACGTTTTGCTTTCAATTATACTCTCTATTGGGTTTCTGGCATCCATGAGCAATTTTAGGCAGACGAAGACCAAATTATCTTGTTTGGGTTACCTGTTTTTTTTTTTAAATACTTATATTTCTCTGCTTCTCCTTTCCCAGTGCTAGTTTGATAAATAAGTTGTGGTTTCACACAACAAGGCAGTTTGTTATCTTTGTCTTGAAGATGTAAAGTGTGCTTTGCAAAGATAC
>JZKD02S1770954.1:603178-621455 GCA_000966675.3 Picea glauca
ATGGAGACATTACCTCATGGGCAAGAGATTCGAGTTGAGAACAGACCATAACGGTCTGAAGTATTTATTTGATCAGTCGACCTTAAATGCCAGGAAAATCAGATGGCTGGAGTTTTTGTGTGAATATGACTATGATATCAAGCATATCAAAGGGAAAGAAAATAAGGTGGTTGATGCACTCAGCAGAAAAGTGCACGAATTACATGCTATAGCCGTTAGCATGTACCAGACTGAGATGAAAGACAAAATTTTGGAAGCTACAAATGCTGATTTGCAATACAAAAATCTTGTAGCAAATCTATAGCAGTGTGAGATACCACAGACCAAGGAAAGTTACACCTTGGGAACTAATGGTTTACTTCTATATAAAAACAGAGTGTATGTACCCAATGTCCGAGAATTGAAGATGGAAATTCTAAAGGAGATGCATAACGTGGCTTATGCTGGACATCCTGGATATCAGAAGACTGTGGCAGCAATCAAAAGCCATTATTTTTGGCCGAGTCTGAAGAAATAAATCGTTGAATACATCGCCAGATTTATGGAGTGCCAAAAGATTAAGGATGAGCATAGGCACCTAGCAGGGTTGCTGCAGCCTTTACCCATTCCTGAGTGGAAATGGGACGTGGTAACAATGGATTTTATGACCGGATTACCTAGAACAAGCAAGCAACATGATTCAATCATGGTGGTGGTGGACAAGCTTACTAAAGTTGCCCATTTTATTCCACTGAAAACCACCCATAGGGCAGCTGATGTTGCTAATATCTTCTTAAAAGAACTTGCACGCTTGCATGGAATTCCTAAGACAATTGTGTCTGATAGAGACCCAAAATTCACTTCGAATTTTTGGAAGGGACTGTTCAAGGGATTCATAATGAATCTAAACTTTAGTACAATGTATCATCCCAAGTCTGATGGTCAGACAGAGAGGGTGAACCAGGTAATAGAAGACATGCTGAGAATGTATGTGATGGATAAACCATCAAGGTGGGAAGACTACCTGCATTTGGTAGAATTCACCTACAGTAATGGGTATCATGCATCATTGAAGATGATCCCATTCGAAGTGCTTTATGGAAGAAATTGCAACACTCCAATGAGCTGGGATAATCCAGCTGACAGAGTAGTAGTTGGGCCTAAACTGCTCAAAGAGATGGAAGACCAAATGATAAGAATTAAACATAATCTAAAAGCTTCCCAGGATAGGCAAAAAAGATACGCTGATAGTAACAGAAACCACAGAGAATTCAAAGTGGGTAATCATGTTTTCCTGAAAGTGAAAACTAACAGGAGTTCCCTGAAGCTGGGAAGTTGCGCCAAATTGGCAGCAATATTTTGTGGGCCATTTGAGATCCTGGAAAGGATTGGGCCATTTTAGATCCTGGAAAGGATTGGGCCAGTTGCATACATGCTTGCATTACCTGCATCTATGACTGTACATAATGTGTTTCATGTTTCACTTCTTAAGAAATATGTACCTGATGCTAATCATATTATCGATTGGACTATGATTGAGGTGGAACCAGAAGGTGTCCTGCAAGTGCATCCTGTGCACATATTGGACAGGAAAAGAAAACAGCTCCGGAATCGAGTTATAGAGCTTGTAAAGGTCCAGTGGACCTGGTACGGTCCTAAGGACTTGACATGGGAGCATGAAGAGGTTATGCGGGCAGAGTACCCGCATATTTTTGAAAATTTTGAAAGGCTTGCAGAGACAGTGTAAGTTGCACTGAGGACAGTGCAAAAATAAGGGGAGGGGGATTGTAGTGTCCCCAAGGCCGAGCCCCGTTGTAAACCATGTTTGGAAAGGAATTKTAATYATGTTTTATAGGCTGGTGAGCCAAGTTTTCATAAGYTGGAGGCTTATGTGTTGTTAGGCCAGGGAGCCTGAGTATTGAAGGCCAGGAGCCTGTTGTTGTATATGTAATCATGCAGAACACTTAATAAAATATAAACACCACCAGGTGCAGACCGACCACGATGAATGAGTGAAAGGGGATTGAGAATCCACAGAGTGGGCAAGGAATTAGGGGCTGGAAGGTGGGAAAGGGGATAAGTGTTGAGCCTAGGGGCTAAGCCTAGGGGGGGCTTAAGCCTGTGAATAATATTTTAATATTATTCCAAAAGATATGTGCATCATATGTTTTTATCCTAAGTCCTTTTGGAAGGACACGTGAATTACCAAGTGGTGGGAGGAACGCGTGCTGGTGGAATGCATGCAGTTCCATGGGTGACAAGTGTCAACCCTAGTGCATGCGAATAAAACAGCCAGGGTGAGCCATGAGAAGGTTCCATTCCCATTCCACCGGATTGTCTGAACGCGTACGGAGCTCTGAGCTGTATGACTAACCCAACTCCTGTAGAGAACCTTCGTGAGACCCTGTGACTCAAATGTTTGTGTCTAATTCTGAGAAATCTCGTGCGTGTAACCCCAGCCTATGAGAAGCCTGTGTTGATTTCGGGGAAGAGTCTTTGCTTGTTCGGGAAAGATGAGCGAGCCTATGCGAGCATTCCCTGTTCCGAAGCCGTGATTGTGAAGCCATCCTGTGATTGCCAAACCCATTTTTGGAAAGCCCGTGTCTATTTTCCCGTGGGATTGTTGAGACTACATAGTACTAGATTGCGTGAGGCTTGCTGGCCTATGAGCGACTCCCTCCAGGTGAGAGAATGCATAGGGGAAGGAGAGAACTCCTGGAAGGAACCCTGTAGCTGCCATAGAGCCCGGAGACTTCTGGTCCGGTCTGTTTCTGTAACCTAAGGTAAGGGAGATTGGCAGCCGAAGGACTGTCTAGGTGACAGAGAAGGTGCATTCTCCTGAGGTGGAACGGGCATGTGGGGAATGAGGGTCTGTGGGCAGTGAGCGTGGGAAATTCCTGGGCAAGCATTCCATCCTTGTGGTTGTGTGTGACTATTTTCCCTGTAACCTCAGCCTGAGCTTAGATTCCTTGCCTTGGGGTGGAGATTATTCCTAGCTCGGGGGTGACCCACTGCTAAGTTGATGAGCAGTGCGGTCTAAGGCTAGGAGGTTCGTGGAAGGCCTGCATTTGGTTGGTGGATTCCACCATTGTTACAAGATAAGTGTCTAACTATGTTTTATCACATTTTATCATGTCTCTACTTTAAATGTTATCATGTTTTCCGCTGTGTATACGAATTAATATGGAATGCTATGGATTGTTTAATTATAGCAGTAATGATATGTTTAAGCTCTGAGTTAAATGTGTTTATTTGTTTAAATGCATGGGATATATGATATCTGTATGAGCTTTGTACAAATGGTGTGTACAAATGGGTATCAGAGCGTGAGTAAGCCCAGAGTTCCGAAATGGGTGTGCTACATAATGTATCATAAAAGAACTGACAGTTTATAGGCACATACCTTTCTTTACTGATTGATGGATGCGAAAAAGGGCCCATGAGAAGGAATTTTCCAGGTAGCTCCGAAGGTGAACCTAATTGAATGAAATGTGGATACAAAATTTGAGTATTCCGGACGAAGTTTGGAAAGAATGGTAATAACCATTTGTTTCTCCTCCTTAGATTTATCAACCCCACAATCCTTGAGTTGCGACAACAAATCCTTATATTTGGTAAAAATATCTTGGAGATTGTTGAAGGTTTTTGGATCCAAAGTGAGCAATTCCACCTCGAGTATATGTCACCTCATCTCATCTTGTTTTCCAAAAAGTCCTTCCATGGTGGTCTAGACTTCATTGGGGGTTTTACAGGAGGATATGTGAAAGAGGAGCTTAGGAGAAATGAGACTGCAAATAATTCCATATGCTTCATCCATCTAATTTAGATACTTGTATTTTTCTATGGCTGATGTAGGTTCGGTCTCTGTGTCCACGGTTAACTTGTATAATCCTCTGCTTTGAAGATGCATTACCATCCCGTCCTTCCATGCAAAGAAATTGTATAGTGTAAGAATCAATTCTTTTAAAAATTCCATTTTCCCACTGTCTTCAATCTTCTGTACCTACAAAAAGAGTCTGGTGTGTATTTTTCCTATCTATCCTTCAGCTATGATACCATGTAAATGTGAATGAACCTGCATAGATAATATCTATCTAAAAAAGGACATACATAGCTTGCATAAAAATGAGAAAAGATGGAAATGAGAGAGAGAGAATCAAAGAATTATATTAACTGAATGAATGAATGATAAATTACACATGATATACTCTGTATAACTCAACTAATGCACACTGGAAGAGAATCCAATGCACCATAGTGGTGGTGTAGAGTGATATGGACACACATCGACAGTTACGGGAGTTAACTTCCATGTAGTTTGAGTTAACTAGCCTTTCAGTCTTCAGTTAACTGACTAAAACAAAGTGATGTGAGGGTAATGCACTAATCTGGTGATAATCCCAAGGAAAATGAACATTAGTAGTGATGATCCCAATGTTGCATGGTGATGGAACCAATGTGGCATCAAGACTGCACTCATTGATTGAACAGAAGTGTGAACTGAAGAGAATATTCTCCTAGAATGTAAGAGAACAAATATTCTCCCTAAACTATAGGAGATTGAATAACGACTAATAAACATAAGGAAAACCTTATGAAAAATAAATCCTAGGTGTGTGTGAAGTATCTCCAACAATAAGTGTACGCACTAAATGTTGTGTATTGTTGGGTGCGACACTAGAACTGCATAGTAAATAATGGTGTGTGGGTGTGCGCACTAAAAGGTTTGGGGTTGCACAAAAAAACATTGGTGTGCATGTGCATTACTGATACGTGGTTTGCATGTCAAATATTTACATCTTGCATTGGTGTGTGTTGAACACCAGTGCATGCATGGGCTTCAGAAGAAAGGATTTTGACAAAAGGGTGCAGAGTTTTCATGAAGTTATCTCATGAATTCGTCTAACAAATCTTGTTGTCTGCACATTTTGCAGAATTATCAGCGATTATAGTAGGACTAAATCAACGCCGAAGGTCAAAAATATGGAAGGTTCTCAAAGGACTTACAGTCCTGATGATGAATTCAGGGATCTATATGTCACTTTAGGTGTTGATGGTACAAAATCCAAGGAGGAGCGCATAAAATTGGTAGAAACTATAAAGGGACTACAAAAAGATGTCCAGATCTATAAGGATGATAATGAGAAGCTTATGAAAGCCAAGGAGAAGCAATATGACTTCAATGTCAAATTGATGTAGAGCCTGGATAGAATAGAAAAGAAAATGGACAAGGAGACAGAGTCAAGTAGGTCAAGAAGTCACAGGTCTCATGATGAGAAAAGAAGAAAAGAAAGAAATGTTGGTAGGCATCAACCTCACTCATGAAAGCATTCATTTAGGAAAGCACACAGTATCTCAAGTCCATCTCATCTCAGAAATAATAAGAGAAGAAATGGGATGGATGAGCTATAGGGAAAAATGAATAAGATCAAGCCTCCTAACTTTGATGGTGAGAAAAAGAAGGATGAATATGCAGAGACTTGGCTTATGGGTACGAGGAAGTACTTCCAGCTTCATAATTATTCTGTGCAGGTAGAAGAGAGAATTTCCATCTATAAACTAAAAGGAAAAACATCAATGTGGTGGGATCAATTCGTGTAAGTGAAACACATTGACGAGAACAAATTTACTTGGAGGGAGTTCAAGAGGTATTTTCAAAAGAAATATTTAACCAAGCAGTACTATGAAAATAAAAAGAAGGAGTTCTTTGAACTCAAGCTTGGGAGTATGATGATAGATGAGTATGAAAGAAGATTCTTAGAGCTATTGAAATATGTCACATTCATCAAGGATGAGAAAGACTTTGTTTGACAGAGATTTCAAGTTCATCTCGAACTTTTGGAAAGGGATATTCAAAGGATTTGGGATAAATTTGAACTTTAGCATAACTTATCATCTTGAGACAGATGGTCAAACGGAAAGGGTAAATCGAATGATTGAAGATATTCTCAGGATGTATGTGATGGATAAGACATCAAAATGGGAAGACTACCTTCACTTGGTAGAGTTTGCTTACAACAATGGGTATCAATCATCTCTAAAGATAAGCCCATTTGAATCAATTTATGGTAGAAATTACAGCACGTCAGTGAGTTGGGACAACCCAGCCAACCACGTAGTAGTTGGGCCAAATCTGCTTTGGGAAATGGAAGAGTAGATTATAAAGATAAGGCAGAACTTAAGGGATACCCAAGACATGTAGAAAATTTATGTAGATAAAGGTAGAACCCATAGAGAGTTTAAAGTGGGTGACCACGTGTTATTGAAAGTTAAAGCCAGACGTAGTTCCCTGAATTTGGGAAATTGTTCTAAGTTGGAAGTGCATTATTGTGGGCCATTTGAAATCCTAGAGAGGATTGGTACTACCACATATATTCTTTCATTGCCTGCATCCTTGTTTATTCATAATTTTTTCCATGTGTCATTGCTTAAAAAGTATGTACCTGATGCAAATCATACTATTGATTGGAGTGTGATTTAGGTGGAGCCAGAAGGCAATTTTCAAGTGTGATCGGTTTTCATATTGGATTGGAAAATCAAATAGCTCTGAAATCGAGTCATGGAGATGGTAAAGGTCCAATGGACTTGGTACGGTCTTGAGGATGCAACTTGGGAGTGTGAGGATGCTATGCGGGTAGAGTATCTGCATCTTTTTGAAGGTTTTTGAAATTTTGTATGTACATGTGTATATGATGCACTGAGGATAGTCCATAAATAAGTGGGAGGGAAATGTAATGTCCCTAATCCAAACCCTTTGTAATTGTACATATAGGCTAGTGAAATGTTGGTACCAATTATAAATTTAAATGTACTTATAGGCTCGTGAGTCATTGGCACCTAGTTTTGGTTTTGCGCACTCCTAGGTAAGTGTGGGGAGAATTGTTATCAAAGGATGTGCATGCACATTTAATAATGATGTGCATACCTAGGTAGGTACACAAGATTGTGCATCAAAGGAAGGGTGCACACATTTCATAGTGTTGCGTGCACTTAAGTAAGTGTGTGGGAATTACTTGGAAGTGCACATCAAGCTGGTTTATATATATATATATATATAGAGAGAGAGAGAGAGAGAGAGAGAGAGATATGTATATGTATGCATTGAGGCTGGATATCTTGTGTAGTTATGAGGCTGGTGATTCGAGATGCAAATAGGCCAATGCACCTATCCATGTAAATGTAATCATAGTCATTAATAATATCACATCGTTGTGCATAGACAGATCATACAAAAAGAGATGGGGGGAAAACTCCATCAGAAAAGGGAAAAGGGAGTGGAACTTAAGTTCTAGGGAATATTTTATTAATATTTCAAGAAAAATGTATGTTATGGCTAATTATTTTATCCTAAGTTCCTGGGGGTAGGGAACGAGTCACCAAGTGGCTTAAGCTACTTCTGAAGGTGACAATGTTGAGTTGAAGGCATGTAATATATATTGTTGGCCTTAGTGTATTTTGGGGATGGTTATTCATTGTTTCGTATGCAGAAGGGGTCGGAGGCTCTAGAAAATATGACTATTACCTTATATGTAGAGAATATTTTTTAAGGGGTTCTATGTTATGTAACTAGAGTGAATTTGTCGAAGAGGATAGTTGTCAGGCCCATGAGAAGTGTCTCTAGGTGAGATATTTTCTATCGAAGAGGTGGGTTGTTCGGACTATGAACATTCTCTCTAGGTGATAGTTTTGTTGAGAGTTGTTCCTTGGTGTGTTGGGCATTAGTTGCAGGCCTTAAAGACTTCTTGTCTGACCTGTTGTTGTAACCCTGGAAGGGAAGTGGGGCAACTAAGGGATTATTGAGTAGAGAAGGGGTACACTTCCTTGGGTGTGACAAGTGTGTGGGGAATGTGAGACTATAGGCTAGTTGTAGCAACGACACCTTGGACTGAGAAATTATGCCGAGAATCAGACCTTAGCCTGTCACTAACCCTTTTTCCCTAGTAGAGTTAAGCCCCAACTTGGGGGTGACCTGTTACTGAAAGCTCATGATCAACAAAGTCTATGGTTGGGAGGAACATTTGAGTTCTATGCACAATTGGTGACTCTCATAAAATATAAGTGTTATTTATGTGCTTGTCTCACTTACAATGTGCTTATCTATCTATGTTTGATATGGGTTAATTCTTGTATGTTGTCGCATATAAGTAATTGTTGTTATTTTGTTTAATGTTGCTTGCACATGTAAGTGTGGTGATGATAGTAATTGTTGTAGTTGTGTATGAGTATGATGAATGTTGATAATATTTCTTGTTAGGTTAAATTTATGATATTGATCATGAGTCTCCGAGGCAAGGATTGAATAATTGTGTGCACATGAAAGTCGCATGTGTGCACAAGGGGCTGGAATTTGTTTGTGCGTGTAGGGAAATAGACCCCATGCATAAGGAAAATCAGAATTGACGTGTGATGCCAGGATGGTTGCACACATAGTACTATTGTGTGATTAGTATGCTTGTGCATAGTAGTTTTGAATTATTTCCACTGTGTTTTAAGTTATGTAAAAAGAGGAAATCTAGTGTGGTACAACTCAGCTTGAGGTTGGGCACTTTACTTCAAGTGATATTGCGTAGACTAGTGTTCTAGAATATAATTTGCGTAATGGATTTTGGAGTAGCATTATTCAGTAGTAAGTTGGGTAATATTACAATATGGTATCAAAATCAAATTGGTAACAAGAATGTTATAGAGTGACAAAAGTTGAGATTGGTGACATGGTCCAACCTGGGAGGCTGGGGACGTTACATTATCAGCTAATGAACTGCATATGGATCAAATTTCCTATGTAAAATAATTCTTATTTTGAAGTATAAAGGTGAAAGAACGAAATAATACAGGCATTGGAACATGTAGATCAGGAGTGGGAAGAGCATCATAGCTATTCAAGTCTTCCTAGAGCTGGTAAAGAAGGAGTCTTCTTTATATAAAGATAGAAGGTGAAATAAGTATTATTTATGCTATGGACATCTCCAAGATTTTATGCCATGTTCATGCATGATGCATACCTTGTACAGAAGCAAGTCAAATGATACTGATGTTTGTGGAAAACATGTTTGGGTTTTTGCTTTCAAGGCAGAAGAAAATAAATGAATTGGGAATTCATTCAAAGAATCCTACAGGTACATCAACAATATAGGAAGAATTAAGCCAATATGGGTGAGGCATAGACCAACATTTGACTTAGCTTTATAATTTTTGAGATGGACTATCTTCAAGGAAAATAGAACATGGGAGTGAATGTTGAGTCAGGATTCAGATCTAGATATTGCGGAGTAGAGAATCAGTGAGCAAACTTCTGTAACGAAGGAATCAGTGAGCCAGAAACTAGAGATAAAAGCTATAGCTAGTAACCAGATCCAGTAGCCATGAGCCAAAGCTATATCCATAGCTAGGAACCAAAGCTAGTAGCCATGATCCAGAGCTAGAGTCAGAGTTGTTTCCAGAGCTAGAGCCATGAGCCAGAGCCAGAGTCAGAGCTATTTCTAGGAACTAGAGTCCGAGCCATGTTCCAAAGAAGTAGACAAAAGTATACAGATCTAGTTTAGTTTCCTTGAGATTTTGGAAGTTCAAGAAGGAGATCAAATCCGTATCCAAGATGAAGATCCAAGATAAAGATCATTTCCAAGATGGGAATCAGTCCAAGTGCATTTCAGCAAGGTGCAAGAGTGAAGAAGCTTTATCATCACTAATTTGTTGAAACATCCATACTTTTGGAGGACCGAAAGTTCTTTAGTGGGAAGGTGTGATCCAAGAGGATCCAGAACACTAAAAAAATGATCATCTCAAATTCTCTTAAAAATGACTTCATTGCATAGAGCTCTACAAGATCTTTCCAATGATGTGTGAATCGACTTAAATGGATGTCGTATGAGAGACAAGGCAAAATGATGACATGGCAGTCCATATAGATGACATCAACATGATGCCAGTGTGATGATGTGGTAGTACAATAGACTTCCACATGGAATCCG
Organism: Picea glauca; assembly: GCA_000966675.3. Taxonomy (NCBI): domain Eukaryota; kingdom Viridiplantae; phylum Streptophyta; class Pinopsida; order Pinales; family Pinaceae; genus Picea; species Picea glauca. The sequence goes on from JZKD02S1770954.1 coordinate 613,126, forward strand.
TACAGTGACTTGTATGAATAAGAGGATGAAACATGTCCTTCTGTACAATCAACATGGCTAGATGACATCAACATCTGTATGATAAGTGGAAAGCTCAAAGAGTGACATGTGGACAGATGGCATCAACATGTTGATGTGGCAACACTAAAGGCTACTACGTGTCACCCAGATTTGGCACATTTGACATCCAATTGGAAAGTGCCATGTATCATTCGTATGAATGATGTGGTAGGTCGTATGGTCCATGTGGCACCACTGAAAGGGTGGAACATGGCCTACTATACAATGACATGGCATATATAGTTGGCAGTGATGTGGAAGGTCGTACTGTATGTGGCCCAATCCGAAAACACCATGTGGCAGGGTATACAACAACTAACAACAGGTTTCCATGTGGACCCATCAAATGGCACTGCGTGGCACCTTCAAGAAGACCAAGTTGGCCTTCAGATCAAAATTGTTGGGGCTCGATGGGTTTTGAACCCTCGATATCCACGAAATATACGAAGATTATTCCATATGCTAAATGAATTAACACTAATGTGATAACCACTGTGCCATAACATCTAGTTTATTATAACGACCAACTAAATATTATTTAATATGGATGCCTACGTCAGCAGGAAGGTCGGGCCATGGTTTTGGCCGACCTAGGCTATATAAATTGGTGCTCGGATCGAGGAAAGGTATGAGGGTGTGCATGGTACAATGCATAGAAATTTGTGTTGAGGGTACAATACGGTGCATTGGGATGCATTCTAAGAGGTTCTTAGTTATGGTGTTGCATTATTTTGCGTGCCATTTATCCCTTTGTCCAAACATACTCATGTTTATACTCATTCTTCTCATAATTTCAAGAGGAGCAGGATGGTGATGTTTTTTTTGTGCTAAGATGTTGTTTATGAAGATATTAGTTCATATTTACTTATATGAGAGTTTTAGCGCATTGTTTTTCATGAAGAAGAGGGTCATTTTGAGCCAATTCAAAACATAGTCGAGTCTATACTCATTTTTCTCATAATTTCGAGAGGAATTCAATGGTAACCTATGTTTTGGGGTTGAGTAGCATAATTGAAGAGTGACTTCAAGATTGGCTTTGTAAGTCCATTTCATTGTAATTTTGACATTTGATATTAATGAAGAGAGGTATCACTGTTGAAAAGGGACCTGGAGATGTAGCCCAGGAGGGGTGAACTCCATCATCAAATCTTGTCTTCTTAAGTTCTTTTATTTTATATTGTGTTACATCTCATTATTTTGCAAGTTATTCTTCATTTTATGAAGTTTTGGATAAGTAAGAGATTCACATGTGTTATGAAAATCTATCAAAAATGATAAAAAATAACTTTGAATCAAGTTACATGTTGAAGTGTGTTTATATATTGTTTTAACATCTAAGGATTTTCGGATCATTTGTACCCTTGGGATAGTAGGGCACAAATGAACAAGGTGATATCCCTTGCAAAGTTTACAAGGGAACTTAGGCTTGTGTCCTATTCATCTAGATTTCTCAAGAATACCAATACCCCTAGCATGAATTGCATTAGCTTATTGTTTGTCCTTAGCATGACTTGCAATGGTTGGTTTCTTTCCCCCAAAATGACTTATAGTGGATGGTTTCTTATCTCTAATATGAATTTTAATTATTGGTGACATATCTCCAATATGATTTGAGGTGGCTAGTGACTTGACCCCTTGTCTTCGCTTCTTATTCTTCCTCTTTTTGTTCCTTTTTGAACTTCTAGTTACTAGGAGATACACTTTCACTGGATGAGGTAGAAGGAGGAGGAATATATTTCACTGGTGAAGAAGGTAAAGGGTCAACATCGATTCAATGCTCTTAACACAAAATTCTTATTTGATAATCATCACAAGCATTCGAGACATTCAAAGTGGGAAACAACCAAACTAATGGCCTCATAGTAAATCTAGGAGTATTTAAGGTGGCCTTCAAGGGGGAACCAATGTTTCCAAAGAAAGGAATAACACAAGGATCCCCTTGGGAATGGGTCCCTTGATTAGTATCCTCATGAACTTTATCCATAACCTTTGATTAAAAAATAAGAAAAACTCAAGGCCTTCTACTAGGTTGAAATTTTACAATCAACACACTCCTATAAAATACTTTCTAAGATGCATCCAAGTAAACGTCTCACTCTCCCAAAACTCAGCCCAGGGTGGTTAGGTCCTAAGTTCAATAAGTGAAGAAATGAGCACGAGACTTTCAAAGGTCAACCTAGGATGGTGAGGTCCCAAGTCCAACTAAGGAATCTATGAGAGACAATTATAGTTGTTAATGTTTGGTAGCATCAGACATGTATTTCCACATAGGTCTGAAATACATGTCCACCGCTCTCCTCTGTATCAATTCTCACGTCTTCTTTCCCAGCACCGACATGTCCACCCACAGATGCATAGGATCCTTGTCTTGGGTGATGTAAGTTAAAAATGTGTTAATGGTCGATGGTCATGTAGACACAGTGGGGTCTCAATGTTGTTTGGCTATTTCATGGTCACATCATGGGTCATGACAATTGGGTCACATGTTTGGTCTTTTGATGGTCATATCATGTGTCACTATAACATGTTTACCTATGGGATGATCATGTGTTATTATAACATGTTTACTTATTGGATGGTCATTATAGTTCGTCCATGTTTGGTTATGTGGTTTTATGTTTGGTGGTTTGGTAATTTGATGGTTATGCATGTGTTATTATAACATGTTTATTGTCATGATAGTTGGGTTGATGTTTGTTTATTTGATGGTTATGATAGTTGGGTTGATGTTTGATTATTTGATGGTCATGACAATATATTTGGGTCACAGGTTGAATTATTTGATGGTGATGATAGTTGGATCAATGTTTGGTTATTTGATGTTTATAACAAGTGGGTCATGTGTTTAGGTTTTGTTGGATGTTTAATGGTCATGTAATATGTGTACCTTTATATATTTGGGTTACAAATTTAATTATTTGATGGTCATGATAGTTGGGTTAATGTTTGGCTATTTGATGGGCACTTGGGTTATGTCTTTAGGTCTTGTTGGGTATTTAATGGTTATGTGATATGTGTATCTTTACACGTTTGGATTACAAGTTTAACTATTTGATGGTCATGATAGTTGGATTAATGTTTGGCTATTAGATGGTTATGACATTTGCTTAGTAAGTGTTTAGATTTTGTTGGGTATTTAATGGTCATGTGATATATGTACCTTTATACATTTGGGTTACAAGTTCAACTATTTGATGGTCATGATAATTGGGTTAATGTTTGGCTATTTGATGGTTATGATAGTTGGGTCATGTGTTTAGGTCTTATTGGATATTTAATAGTCATGTGATATGTGTACCTTCCATGACACTTGGGTTACATCTTGTTTGGTTATTTTATAGTCATGTCATGTGTCATGATAATTGGGACATGTACATTTTGTTTGGTTATTTGATGGTCATATAAATGTGGGTCTTGTTTGACTATCTAATGGTCATGTGGTACTAGTTTAGTCTTGTTTGGTTATTTAATGGTCATGTGATATGTGTTGGGATTTGTTTGACTATTTAGTGGTGATATAGATTGGTTTTTTTTTTTTCCTATTTTGTAGTGATATGTTTTGCATTTTGTTTGGTTGTTGGTGGTTATGTGATTTTTTTTTAGGCTTTGTTTGACTATTTGGTGGTCATGTGATGTTTTGTTTAACTATTTAATGGTCATGTGATTATGAGTTGGGTCTTGCTTGCTTATTTAATAATCATGTCATATGGGTTGGATGTTGTTTGGCTATTTGGTGGTCATGTGAAACATGATTTTTTTTGTTTTGGATCGTGTTTGGCTATTTGGTAGTCATGTGATATGTCTTAAGTGATGTGACAAAAATGTGTGTTAATTGTCATGTGATATCTCTTAAGCCCTATGATAAAAAAAAATTGGTTTTTTGGTGGTCATGTGATACGGCCAAAGATATTTTGGTTATTTGGTGGTCATGTGATATAGGTTACATGATATATTTTGGTTATTTGATAGTGATGTGATATGTGTTGGTGTTGTGGCCAAAAATGTGATATGTGTTGAGTGTTGTGGTTGAAAACATAATTACTGAGATTGAAGCTCAAAAACATTGGTGAGGCCAAGGGATGCTTTGACTATTTGGTGGTCATGTGATAAGTGTCCAATCTTGTTTAGCTATTTGGCTGAAAATTTGTGGTCTTAACTTGGTTATATGTGTTGGGTCTTATTCGTCTATTTGGCCAAAAAAATTGGTCTCAATTTGGTTAATTTTGGTTTTTCATAGCCATGTGATATGTGTTAGAAAATTTCGATCTCAATTTGGTTATTTGGTGGTCGTTTGATATGTGTTAAGTATGGTGGTTGAAAATAATTGCTAAGACTAAAGGCCAATTTGCTTATTTGGTGGTCATGTGATATGTGTTAAGCATTGTGGTTGAAAATAATTGCTAAGACTAAAGGCCAATTTGCTTATTTGGTGGTCATGTGATATGTGTTAAGCATTGTGGTTGAAAATAATTGATGGTGGTGATGTGTTATAACATTATTTTGTCATCACTGACCATTAATGACCTTTTTAGCCAAGATATTTCCATTTGATTATTTTTGCTCCACTCAAAGTAGTTGAAAAAGAATCTTTATTTTGTATACATGTTTTTCCTTAAAGAAACACACATATGATACATGCTTTCTCCTCAAGCAAAGTATGTATGCATTCCAAAAATTGCAAAAAATAATAAATGCACATTAATTGCGTGCTCCTGAGTGGGAATTATGAGTTTCATATGCTCATACAACTATAATTTTCATTGCAAACAAATTTAACCAACTTCTAAGAGTATAAATAAGGCTCATATGTTGGAGAAGGGGAAACTGGCCATATTAGTATCCTGATGCTAGAGCATTACATTGGAGGTCTTGGATTTTATGATCATTCCCTTTTGCAGAAACACTTATTTCTGAGTTTTACTCTCTTTCTTAGATTTGAGATTTAAATCCTAGTTGATTTTCCCATTCATGTATAGTAAAGAGTTTTGAAGTGGATTTGAAATCTATAAATGGCCCAGGTAAGGAGGAACCCAAGCCTGGTGATGAAAGTGTTAGCGATAGATTCAAGTATTAGATTGTTGTTATATTTTTTATTTAATATAAAGATCTCGCTACTCCCCCCCTCCCCATTTAGTGTGTAATTCATTTTGTTTATCATTGTTGATTACATGATTTAGGGAGAACTTTGTTAGTTGATGCCAGTTAAGATTAGTTAATTATAAGTAGTTATTTTTTTTGTTTGCTTAGATCATTCTTGATTTTTATACTTGATTTTTGGAGGACGGTTGTGTTTCTCATCGTGTGTAGATTAGAAGAGAATATTTGAGCAATTGGAGTATTCGGGACTCTCTTAAGGATGATTTTGAAATAAAACTAAAGGAGCTAGCCACCTAGTCACATGTATTCTTCTCCATACATTCTTGTTTTCATTGACATCCATAACTACTTTAGAAACATGGTCATAGTGTCTTTTGTTTTCTCTACCATTGATTTGACCATAGTCAACGAGGAAATGAAAAACTCATTCTCAGAAGCAATGGCATAGTCAAATTGCTAGGACCATGTGTCGAGAAGGCAACCATGAATGAAGATAATCCTTTTTTGAAGCAATGTTGGGACTATGTCCCAAGAAGGCAAACATGAGTGAATATGCTCTTTCTTAGTAGCAATTGAATACCTAGGATTTGATGCGACATAATTCATCCATGGAAAGTTAGATTCTACTCAAATACTAGGAACATATAATGGGGAAACATGGTATAAAGTCAAATAAGAATGGTAATTATCATATGCAAGCTGATCAATAGTGACAATGCTTCCATTGTGAGGAAAATGCATCACATAGAAGAGCGTAGAATCGAAACATTCATAGCATACACATAACCATGTCCTAGGAGCATATTGAAGTCCAATGGGTTGTCCACACCTATAATATTGACTAAGACAATCTTCCCACCTAACAATATTTTTTCTTACATGTTTCGTGTTTTGATAATTGGGTCTCATGTTTGGTCTTTCGATGGTCATATCATTTGTTATTATAACATGTTTACCTATTGGATGGTCATGATAATCGGGTCAATGTTTGGTTATTTGGTTTCATGTTTGGTTATTTGATGGTTATGTAATGTGTCACTATAACATGTTTAGTTATTTGATGGTCATGATAATTGAGTCAATGTTTGGTTATTTGATGGTCACGATAGACACACTTGGGTCACAAGTTCAATTATTTGATGTTCATGATAGTTATGTCAATGTTTGGCTATTTGATGGTCATGATAGTGGGATCATGTGTTTTGGTTTTGTTGGGTATTTGATGGTCACGTGATATGTGTATTTTTATACATTGGGGTTATAAGTTCAACTATTTGATAGTCATGATAGTTAGATTAATGTTTGGCTATTTGATGGTCATGACAGTTGGATCATGTGTTTAGGCTTTGTTGGGTATTTAATGGTCATGTGATATGTATACATTTACACATTTGGGTTACAAGTTCAACCATTTGATGGTCGTGATAGTTGGGTTAATGTTTGACTATTTTATGGTCATGAAAGTTGGGTCACGTGTTTAGGTTTTGTTGGGTATTTAATGGTCACATGATATGTGTATCTTTACACATTTGGATTACAAGTTCAAATATTTGATGGTCTTGATAGTTGGGTTAATGTTTGACTATTTGATGGTCATGATTGTTGGGTCATATGTTTAGGTCTTGTTGGGTATTTAATGGTCATGTGATATGTGTACCTTTCATGACACTTGAGTCACATCTTGTTTGGTTGTTTGGTGATCATGTAATGTGTCATGAAAATTGGGTTACATATACATTTTGTTTGGCTATTTGATGGTCATGTCATGTGTCTTAAGTGACGTGGTAAAACATGTGGGGTCATGTGTCTCAAGTGATGTGGCAAAAAATGTGGGTCTTCAGTCTTGTTTGTCTATTTAATGGTCATATGATATGGGTTTGGTCTTGTTTGGTTATTTAATGGTCATGTAATATGTGTTGGGTTTTGTTTTTCTATTTGGTGGTGATATACATTGGGTTTTGTTTAGCTATTTTGCAATGATATGTTTTTCATTTTGTCTAGCGATTTTGTGGTTATATGATTGTTTTTGTTTTGGGCCTTGTTTGGCTATTTGGTGGTCATGAGATGTTGTGTTTGGCTATTTAATGGTCATGTGAGTATGAGTTGGGTCTTATTTGTCTATTTAATAGTTATTTGATATGGGTTGGGTCTTGTTTTCCTATTTGGTGGTTATGTGAATCATGATTGTTTTTGTTGGGGTCTTGTTTCACTATATGTCTCATGTGACATGACTTAAGTGATGTGGCCAAAAATGTGTTAATTTTCATGTGAAATGTGTTAAGTTCTATGCAAAAAAATGTTTTGGTTGTTTAGTGGCCATGTGATATGGACAAAAATATTTTGGTTATTTGGTGGTCATGTTGTATTTGTTATGTGATACATTTTGATTATTTGGTAGTGATGTGATATATGTTGGCATTGTTGTAAAAAAATTGATATGTGTTAAGTGATGTGGTTGAAAATATAATTGTTGAGATGGAAGGTCATAATTGGCGAGGCTAAGGGCTAATTTGGTTATTTTGACAAAAAAATTGATCTCAATTTTGTTAATTTTGGTTATTTCATGGCCATGTGATGCATGTTAGAGAATTTTGATCTCAATTTGGTTATTTGGTGGTCATGTGATATGTTTTAAGAATCACAGTTGAAAATAATTTCCAAGATCGAAGGTCAATTTGGTTATTTGATGGTCATGTGATATGTGTTAAGAATCGTAGTTGAAAATAATCGGTGGTCATGTGATGTGTATTATGTTGGACACACCTACCACACTTAGAGGGGGGGTGAATGAGTGTGGGGCTCTTTCTCCCAAAACTTGCTGAATTTTGGCTTATTCTAGAGAGAGACCTTGTAGAGCGTGCCCCACACAAAATATTTGATGAAATGATCTAAAACTTAGAAAGCACCATCAAAAGAATTTATCCTTCCTTGCATTTCAGCCTTCTTTTCTTCACTTTCCTCAGCATTTCGGCTTAGATATCCTTGGTTACCTCAGTCACTTATAGATCTTCAATATCCTCAAGTGTTCCACACCAAAAATGCTCAAGAAGCTCTCCAACAATACTCCAAAATATATTCCCACATGAAGCTCTCCATTGATCCACAAAAAGGATGATCTACAAGAGACCATTGCTATCTTATTTATACTTTCATCCTTTAGGTCACTTAACCCA
>JZKD02S1770954.1:647141-673400 GCA_000966675.3 Picea glauca
CAATGCACCTATCCATGTAAATGTAATCATAGTCATTAATAATATCACTTTGTTGTGCATAGACAGATCATACAAAAAGAGATGGGGGGGAAAATCCACCAGAAAAGGGAAAGGGAGTGGAACTTAAGTCTTGGGGAATATTTTATTAATATTTCAAGAAAAATGTATGTTATGGATAATTATTTTATCCTAAGTTCCCGAGGGTAGGGAACAAGTCACCAAGTGGCTTAAGCTACTTCTGAAGGTGACAATGTTGAGTTGAAGGCATGTAATATATATTGTTGGCCTTAGTGTATTTTGGGGATGGTTATTCATTGTTTCGTATGCAGAAGGGCTTGGAGGCTCTAGAAAATATGACTATTACCTTATATGTAGAGAAGATCTTGTAAGGGGTTCTATGTTTTGTAACTAGAGTGAATTTTTCAAAGAGGATAGTTGTCAGGCTTGTGAGAAGTGTCTCTAGGTGAGAGATTTTCTATCGAAGAGGTGGGTTGTTAGGACCATGAACATTCTCTCTAGGTGATAGTTTTGTTGAGAGTTGTTCCTTGGTGTGTTGGGCATTAGTTGCAGGTCTTAGAGACTTCTTATTTGACCAGTTGTTGGAACCCTGGAAGGGAAGTGGGGCAACTGAGGGATTGTTGAGTAGAGAAGGGGTACACTTCCTTGGGTGTGACAAGTGTGTGGGGATTGTGAGACTATAGGCTAGTTGTAGCAGCGACACATTGGACTAAGCAATTATGTTGAGAATCATACCTTAGCATGTCACTAACCCTTTTTCCCTAGTAGAGTTAAGCCCCAGCTTGGGGGTGACCTGTTATTGAAAGCTCATGATCAACAGAGTCTATGGTTGGGAGGAACATTTGAGTTCTATGCACAATTGGTGACTCTCATAAAATATAAGTGTTATTTATGTGCTCATCTCACTTACAATGTGCTTATCTATCTATGTTTGATATGGGTTAATTCTTGTATGTTGTCGCATATAAGTAATTGTTGTTATTTTGTTTAATGTTGCTTGCACATGTAAGTGTGGTGATGATAATAATTGTTGTAGTTGTGTATGAGTATGATGAATGTTGATAATATTTCTTGTTAAGTTAACTTTATGATATTGGTCATGAGTCTTCGAGGAAAGGATTGAATAATTGTGTGCACAAGAAAGTCGCATGTGTGCATAAGGGGCTAGAATTTGTTTGTGCATGTAGGGAAATAGACCCCGTGCATAAGGAAAATTAGAATTGACGTGTGATGCCAGGATGGTTGCACACACAATACTATTGTGTGATTAGTATGCTTGTGCATAGTAGTTTTAAATTACTTCCACTGTGTTTTAAGTTATGTAAAAAGAGAAAATCTAGTGTGGTTCAACTCAGCTTGAGGTTGGGCACTTTACTTCAAGTGATATTGCATAGACTAGTGTTCTAGAATATAATTTGCGTAATGGATTTTGGAGTAGCATTATTCAGTAGTAAGTTGGGTAATATTACACTATGGTATCAAAATAAAATTGGTAACGAGAATGTTATAGAGTGACAAAAGTTGAGATTGGTGACATGGTCCAACCTGGGAGGCTGGGGACATTACATTATCAGCTAATGAACTGCATATGGATCAAATTTCCTATGTAAAATAATTCTTATTTTGAAGTATAAAGGTGAAAGAACAAAATAATATAGGCATTAGAACATGTAGATCAGGAGCGTGAAGAGCATCATAGCTATTCAAGTCTTCCTACAGCTGGTAAAGAAGGAGTTTGCTTTGTATAAAGATAAAAGGTGAAATAAGTATTCTTTATGCTATGGACATCTCCAAGATTTTATGCCATGTTCATGCATGATGCATACCTTGTACAGAAGCAAGTCAAAGGATACTGATGTTTGTGGAAAACATGTTTGGGTTTTTTCTTTCAAGGTAGGAGAAAATAATTGAACTGGGAATTCATTCAGAGACTCCTACATATACATCAACAATACAAGAAGAATTAAGCCAATATGGGCGAGGCATAGACCAACATTTGACTTAGCTTCATAATTTTTGAGATGGACTATCTTCAGGGAAAATAGGACATGGGAGTGAATGTTGAGTCAGGATTTAGATCTAGATATTGCGGAGTAGAGAATCAGTGAGCCAGAAACTAGAGCTAAAAGCTATAGCTAGTAACCAAATCCAGTAGCTATGAGCCAAAGCTAGATCCATAGCTAGGAACCAAAGCTAGTAGCCATGATCCAGAGCTAGAGTCAGAGTTGTTGCTAGAGCTAGATCCATGAGCCAGAGCCAGAGTCAGAGATATTTCGAGGAACTAGAGTTAGAGCCATGTTCCATAGAAGTAGACAGAAGTATACAAATCTGGTTTAGTTTCCTTGAGATTTTGGAAGTTAAGGAAGGAGATCAAATCCATATCCAATATGAAGATCCAAGATAAAGATCATTTCCAAGATGGGAATCAGTCCAAGCGCATTTCAGTAAGGTGGAAGAGTGAAGAAGCTTTATCATCACTAATTTGTTAAAATATCCATACTTTTGGAGGACCAAAATTTCTTTAGTGGGAAGGTGTGATCCAAGAGGATCCAGAACACTAAAAAATTGATCATCTCAAATTCTCTTATAAATTAATTCATTGCATAGATATCGACAAGAGATTTCCAACGATGCATGAATTGAATCAAACGGATGTTGTATGAGAAACAAGGAAAAATGATGACATGGCAGTCCATATAGATGACATCAACATGACGCCAGTGTGATGATGTGGTAGTATAGTAGACTTCTACATGGAATCCGTACAGTGAATTGTACGAATCAGAGGATGAAACATGTCTTTATGTACAATCAACATGGATAGATGACTTCAACATCCGTACGATAAGTGGCAAGCTCAAAGAGTGACATGTGGACAAATGACGTCAGCATGCTGGTGTGGCAGCACTAGAGGCTGCTACGTGTCACCCAGATTTGGCACATTTGGCATCCAATTGGAAAGTGCCATGTGTAATTTGTATGAATGATGTGGTAGGTCGTATGGTCCATGTGGCACCACTGAAAGGGTGGCCCGTGGCCTACTATACAATGACATGGCATATATAGTTGGTAGTGATGTGGAAGGTCGTATAGTATGTGGCCCAATCCGACAACACCACGTGGCAGGGTATACAACAACTAATAAGAGGTTTCCATGTGGACCAATCAAATGGCACTGCGTGGCACCTTCGAGAAGACCAGGTTGGCCTTTAGATCAAAATTGTTGGGGCTCGATGGGTTTTGAACCCCCGATATCCACAAAATCTACGAAGAATATTCCATATGCTAAATGAATTAACACTAATGTGATAACCACTTTGTCATAACGTCTGGCTGGTTATAACAATCAACTAAATATTATTTAATATGGATGCCTACGTCAGTAGGAAGGTCATGCCATGGTTTTGGCCAACCTAGGCTATATAAATTGGTGCTCGGATCGAGGAAAGGTATGAGGGTGTGCATGGTACAATGCATAGAAATTTGTGTTGAGGGTACAATACAGTGCATTGGGATTCATTCCAAGAAGTTCCTAGTTATGGTGTTGCATTATTTTACGTGCCATTTAGCCCTTTGTCCAAACATACTCATGTTTATACTCATTCTTCTCATAATTTCAAGAGGAGCGGGATGGTGATGTTTGTTTTGTGCTAAGATGTTGTTTATGAAGATATTAGTTCATGTTTCCTTATATGAGAGTTTTAGCTCATTGTTTTTCATGAAGAAGAGGGTCATTTTGAGCCAATTCAGAACATAGTCGAGTCTATACTCATTTTTCTCATAATTTCGAAAGGAATTCAATGGCAACCTATGTTTTGGGGTTGAGTAGCATAATTTAAGAGTGACTTCAAGATTGGCTTTGTAAGTACATTTCATTGTAATTTTGACATTTGAGATTAATGAAGAGGTCTCACTGTTGAAAAGGGACCTGAAGATGTAGCCCAGGAGGGGTGAACTCCGTCATCAAATCTTGTCTTCTTAAGTTCTTTTATTTTCTATTGTGTTATATCTCATTATTTTGAAAGTTATTCATCATTTTATGAAGTTTTGGATAAGTAAGAGATTCACATGTGTTATGAAAATGTATCAAAAATGTTAAAAAATAATTTTGAATCAAGTTAGATGTTGAAGTGTGTTTATATATTGCTTTAACATCTAAGGATTTTCGGATCATTTGTACCCTTGGAATAGTAGGGCACAAATGAACAAGGTGATCTCCCTTGCAAAGTTTACAAGGGAACTTAGGCTTGTGTCATATTCATCTAGATTTCTCAAGAATACCAATACCCCTAGCATGAATTGCATTAGCTTATTGTTTGTCCTTAGCATGACTTGCAATGGTTGGTTTCTTTCCCCCAAAATGACTTATAGTGGATGGTTTCTTATCTCTAATATGAATTTTAATTATTGGTGACATATCTCCAATATGATTTGAGGTGGCTAGTGACTTGACCCCTTGTCTTCGCTTCTTATTCTTCCTCTTTCTGTTCCTTTTTGAACTTCTAGTTACTAGGAGATACACTTTCATTGGATGAGGTAGAAGGAGGAGGAATATATTTCACTGGTGAAGAAGGTAAAGGGTCAACATCGATTCAATGCTCTTAACACAAAATTCTTATTTGATAATCATCACGAGCATTCAAGGCATTCAAAGTGGGAAACAACCAAACTAATGGCCTCATAGTAAATCTAGGAATATTTAAGGTGGCCTTCAAGGGGGAACCAATGTTTCCAAAGAAAGGAAGAACACAAGGATCCCCTTGGGAATGGGTCCCTTGATTGGTATCCTCGTGAACTTTATCAATAACCTTTGATTAAAAAATAAGAAAATCTCAAGGCCTTCTACTAGGTTGAAATTTTACAATCAACACACTCCTATAAAATACTTTCTAAGATGCATCCAAGTAAATGTCTCACTCTCCCAAAAATCAACCCAGGGTGGTTAGGTCCTAAGTCTAATAAGTGAAGAAATGAGCATGAGACTTTCAAAGGTCAACCTAGGATGGTGAGGTCCCAAGTCCAACCAGGGAATCTGTGAGAGACAATTATATTTGTTGATGTTTGGTAGCATCAGACATGTATTTCCACATAGGTCTATGTGTCTAGATGCGTGGAAATCGTCCAAAGCCTTCTACCTTAAGATTTTACTTTAATTAAATAAATTATTAAAGTAAAGTTCTTTTATTAGTAAGTTGAGTTTTATTTAAGGAAATGCTTTAATTAACATTAGTGAATTAAATAATAGCCATTAATCTCAAGTGAGGTGAGAAGTAATCTCAACCTTCAATTACTTTGGAGATTAGGGTTAAGTCATAACTCAATCTTATTAAAGAAAGGCTAGGGTGAAGGAGAAGACACTTTTCACAAAGAGATAGAAAAGAAGGAATTTCTCTAGTGTGGAGTCATCCCATTCACTTTGGAGCAAAGAAGGACTTTTTCTCAAGTGCTTGAGTCATGAAGGACTATGACTCAAGGGGATGAATATTGGGAGCAAAGAAGGACTTTTTCTCAAGGATTGGATCATGAAGGATTGTGATTCAAGGAGATATTAGATAGATGGAGAAGGACTTTCATCTATAGATCTAGGCCAGAGGAAGAGAGAGAATAGTCATACAACATAAATACCAGTCGTCGCGGACAACGTAGGTATTCTAGAACATGTTTCCCAGAACAACACAAGTTTTAGTGTAATTGTTGCGTAGATAGTGTAGAACATTGTAGGTATCAACATAACAGTCATGTTGTTTCTGTATAGGATCATACAAGATGTTTGGCAGCGGATCAACCAATTAGGTTTTGATGTGCTTTGTCTCTTTTCTATTTTGGCCATTTTCCTAGTAAGGGATCCCTTGTAATCTTTGAAGTTATTTGAATGATAAACTTAGTTGATGGGCATGATATCTTTGTGTATTGTGACATGAGATTTTTGGTTTCCAGTATTGTTTCTTCTATATTTATTTGAGTTAAATATTCCAACAATTTATTTTTGTTTTGTGAGCTGCTAATTTGATTTTTAGTAAGGAAATCACTAGATAACAAGATACTTAGGTGATGGAGTAAGATGATTTCAACATGGCATGCACAGTGTGTTGGAAAATCAACAACAATAACCAACCTTCACACAATAGTCATCCAAGGTGAAAATTCCCTCAAGAAGACAAGCACCCTCCAGGGGAGCCGAGGTGGATGTTATGCATTTGTCTTAGGTGTCACAAACACTTCCCACTTGTAGTCGCATGGATAAAAACCTAGGAGAGACAACTATGGTTACCACTTCACAGTCAACAATCAAGTGGAATAGTTGCGGGTCAAATTTCTGCATATGGGGAGGGAATATAGGATTTAGTCCTAAGTCCAAAACTATGGAGAAAAAGTGTCACCCCAAGGACTTGACAATTATACCCAAGATCTTGCACATGCATATCCCACTAAAAAAACATGGAGGGGATAACCTCTATGCTTTCTCAACTTTAACCTTATCCTTTACGTGCATGTTAGGCATTTTTTCCTGACAAGTGTTTCTTACTATTAATGGATTTAAGCCCTCAACCATTCAATTCCTAGTTCTATTTTATGTAACCTTGGATAATTTACTCTCCAATCATATAACTAAGGCCCTAGAATCTAAACTACTATTAATGTTTTATCACATAAAAACAAGTCTAGTTAATTTTATTTATGTTGCTTTTAATCATTGTTTTTACTCATAAAGATGTGAAAGCAAGAAAAAATATGATGTTCTCAAATGAACAAATACAAAAGAAGAAAACTTATAAATACATCTTTAAATTTTGAAAAAAGATGCTTGAATTCAAAAGCTTATGAAAAATATAAAAACCAAACAAAGTCTTTTCAAACCCTAAATGTAATGCAATTTTTATAGAAAAGTATACTTCAAACCAAAGAAAATAATTCTTTTCTATTTTCATGAGAACATACTAATGAAAGCAATATGATCTTTTGCTTCAAATGCAATCAGTTTCAATTCCTACATGAATCAAAATAAGGAAAAATTTGATTTTTTTGCAATATTCAAAATTTTTAAATTTTCAATATGCCACAAAACCATATTAAAAAGTAACTTTTCAAAGGTCTCTAGTCAACAAAAAGAGCCTCGGTCCCTAGGACCAAACCCAAAACTTAGATTTTCAATTTTTGACAGTTTTTGCACTTTCTAGGATAAAAAAAATGAACATTTTGCATGTATACACGTTTTCCAAGAGGGAAAGCAGCGCATATAAAGTGTTCATACACGCTTTTTGATAGGCACAAGGAGCATATCTAAAGTGTTCATAATCTAGCGTAGTTAAGGGAACAAGTGTGTGCATCCGAAAAAGTAAAAAAAGACAAGCCAAAACAACCATTTTAGAATTGGTTTTCTGCTCCACTTGAGTAGAAGGAATACGAAAGTTATTAGACACCAATCAAGAAGCCAAAAACCCAATTAAAAACCGTCTAATCCCCTATTAAGGTAGACCACGCCCTTGTAAAGTTGCAAAAAAAAAATCTTGAAAAGTTAGAAAATCAAGCAAATTGTCAAATTTTCCTATAGGAAGTACACACTCTTATCTAGAAGGGAAAGGACCACACCCTTCTAAACTTGCAAAAAAACAAGCTTGAAAAAATAGAAAATAAGCAAATTGTCAAGTTTTCCTATAGGAAGTACACACTCTTATCTAGAAGTAAGGGGGTATGTTGCACACTTTCTTTTAAGAAAAAAATGGATATATACATGCTTTTACTAAAGGAAATGTGCATATATACGCTTATGTTCCTGAAGATGTGCATGTAAGGCCTAGAAAGCATGAAAAATCACAAATAAATGATTAAAAACTTTTAAATTCTAGGTTTACAATAAGGAAAACATGGAATTAATAAAGATAACTAATTAATTCGAATTGTAAGGTTGGAAACAGAGAGAAGAAATTCAATACTCTCTACCCAAGATCAATGAATTGTCAAACCAGTTGCAGCATGCCAAGTACTTCACCGAGTTGGATCCTGAATCGAGATACTGCTAGGTATGCATTAAAGAAGAAGGCACCTAGAAGATCGCCTTCAAGACAAGGAAAGGTTTGTATTAATAGTTGGTCATGCTATTTGGTTTATATAATGCATTAACTACATTTATGAGACTGATGAATGATGCATTGTGCCCATATTTGGATTAATTTGTTATAGTGTATTTGGAGGATATATTGGTTTATATCTCTACCTAAGAGGAGCACATATCACATATCATGTAAGTGTTAGAGACTCTGAAAAATAACCAATTGTTGGCTAACATTAAGAAATGTGAGTTTTCTCAGTAGTCATGGGTGTAATTAGGGTATGTGATCAATTGATGGGAGCTCAAGATGGATCCTGCAAAGATGGAGGCCATCATAAAATGGCTAGTTCCTACTAATGTCACTGAAGTTAGGAGCTTTGTTGGGGAAACACGATACCTATGGAAGTTCATAACATCCTTTTTAGTGGTAGTTGCATGACTCTATGCCATAATATCCAGTGGTAAGAGTTTCTAGTAGGGAAAGAATCATGAAAAGTCTTTTTACGAGCCAAAGCAAAATATCAATCAAGCACCAGTTGAAACCAGTTCTTGCATTTACTAAATTGCAAAATCCCTTTGAAGTGGAGATAGATGCAAGTGGGTAAGCTATGGGGGAAGTTTTGATGCAAGGAGAGAAGCTAGTCTGCTATCATTTGAAGATGTTTCATAGGGGAGTCTTAAATTACCCTACCTATGATAAGGAAATTTATGCATTGGCTCAAGATGTTAAGAAGTGGAAGCATTATTTGATGGGAAAGGAAACCACTATCCACGCAGATCACCAACCACTGGAGTCTTTTTAGGCCTAGAGTAAGCTTCAACAAACCATACTTACAAGTGGATGGGGTTTTTGCATAAATTTCATCTAGTCATCAAGCATAAGAAGGGCATCACTGATGATTTGGTAGACATGGTTTCGATACCACCCACATCCAATATTACAACTTTGGGATCTCTTATGCACATGGATCCTTTTACCCATGATTCATACAAAGAGTCATACACTAAATATGATGACTTCAAGGGCACGTTTCAACAACTTCAAGGCCAAATTTATGTAGAAGAAGGTGACAAAAAGGTTGACTATCATGTCCAAAATGGGTTTCTCTACAAGCTAGATAAGATTTGCATTCCTAAAGGTTAAAGATTGCATATTATCATAGAGGCTCACACCTCTAAGGTTGCAAGACATTTTGGTGTTGGGAAGACATTTTCAAAATTACAAAGGTATGTATATTGGCTCAGAATGCAAGAATATGTAGCTTGATATATTATAGGATGCATGATTTCTTGTACATGCAAGCCCAGTAATAGGAAGCAATGTCTATACCATCCCTTTCATGTACCCACTCGACCTTGGGAAAACATTTCCATGGATTTTGTGGGAGGTTTACTAACAATTATGAAGGGAAATGATTATATTTTTGTAATAGTTGACATGTTCAACAAGATGTGCATTGTCATGCATTGTAAAAATACCATCAGAGGACAAGAAGTGGCAAACATGTTCTTTGAACAGGTCTAGGTGCACTTTGGGATACTAAGGAGAATCATCTGAGATAGGGATATCGGATTTCGTAGTTCCTTATGGAAAAAACTTTGGGAGAAGATGGACACTAAGTTGAAGATATCTAGAACATTCCATCCATAGATAGACGGGAAGACACAAGTAGTCAACAAGACTTTGGTGCATCTTTTGAGGGGTTATAATTAGAAGCATTTGAAGACCTGGGATGAAAATTTGATCTATATTCAACACTCTTATAACATAACAATCCATACTTCTACCAATAAGACCCCTTTTGAAACTTGCTTTGGGAATTTTCCACATTTTCCCTTGGATGTTGTATATGGACAACAAGGAGGAGTGAGGGAATACATCAAAGGAGAAGCAGAGAAAGCAGAGAATTTTTTTGAAAAGATTAGTTAGATCCATTTGCAAGTATAGGAGAAGCCAAAGAAGTCATATGAAAACTATAAGGCCAGACATGATCAACACAGAACTGGAAAGTCATTTAAAGTGGGAGACAGAGTTTGGTTACAACTAAACAAGGAAATACTACAGGATCCTGGTAAGAAGATAAAGGCTCCACGGTATGGTCCTTTTGAGGTATCAAAAAAGGTGGGAGATAATTCCTATAGACTCAGTCTATCCCCATACATGCACATTTACTCAGTAGTGAATGTGGAGAATTTGAAACTCTATGAGCCTTCCATGTGTTGATGATTGCAGCGTCATGTGACATTCTCCAGGATACATTCCCCTCTAGACTGAGTTGAGTCGAACTGTGAGAGAGCCCATGTGTTGGGTGTGCCCATGTGATGGGTGTATCATTCTCCTCTGGACTCAACTGAGTCGATGTGTGCCCTGGTGTTGGGTGTGCCCATGTGATGGGTGTATCGTTCTCCTCTGTGAGAGTTGAGTCGATGTGGTCTCCTATCTTTGTACTCTTATGGACTCATTTGAGTCAGGCTTGAGAAGGTACTCCAGATGATTCTCATGTGGACTTAGTTGAGATAGAGATTTGATGAGTATGGTGTCTCTGTGGCTGAGAACAGGTGGGCATGTCCCTAGTGGCTGAGCACTAGTGGATGTGTGGATCCCTTGCTATATTGTCTGAGTGTAAGATTTACTTCTAACCTTAATTGTGATGTAAAGGGTACAAGTCGGCCCCACCATATGTGAAAGATAATTAATGTTTAGTGTAATAATTAATTATATTATTGAGTTATTGAGGTCGGCCCTGTTGTGCCAATAGACACACCTATTGCCGTGTCTGGTCTTGTATAAATAGAGGTGATTTCCCCATTGAGGAAAAACACACACTCTCACACTTGCCACTTGTCATTTGGAAATTTCAGACCTACCTTTAAGGATGAAGTGTGCACCTCTCTTGGGTGCTAGTTTCAAGGTTTTAGAAGCACCCTCTTGTGTGCATTAGGGTTTATGGTTGGGGGATCTTCTCTTGAGAATATAGCAAAGAATTGTTGAGTTTTTCCCTTGGTTGAGAAGGGTTTTCCCAAGATATTTCTTGTGTTCTTGTGCATGGTTATTCTTCTTGTGATCTTGGTTATTGCAACACTTGTGTATGATGTTGTTGCATTTGTTTATGGTTCAAGTACATGCTAAATGAAATAAACCTCATGCTTGATCCTAGCATAGTGAAAATTCAACACCATGCTGGATCAAGAAGAGGAGTAGGTCGTACCTACCATAGAGGACTTAGCACCAAATGCTCAGGAAGAGTTGGAAGAAGACACAATTTTGCAGAAGAAGTATAGAACTACAAGGCAAAGGAAACATGACCTATGGTAGATTGGGTTGAAAGGACAACTTCTAGGAAAAGTAAAATGTTACTCCAGAGAGAAGGTAGACAAAACATTTCCTCACCTCATTCAGTAAATATTTTGGGGAACAAATTCCTCCCTAAATTGGGAGATATTATTTGGATTGGATCATTATATATTTTTTCATCAATGTTAGTAATTTTTGGGTTGAAAAAATTGGAGGAATCGACGTGCAAGGCCATTTTAGTGGTAGGTCCCAGTTTGGAAAAGTGGGGTTGAAAACCCTTCGAAATTTTCTAGAGCCGTTTTGAGGCATCAAATGGAATGTTTTTTTGGTCCAAAACCAACTTTGCATGAATATTCCATATTCTACACATCGATGCCTTTCCAATGGTGCAATAATCTCCTCAATTGGAGTCTGTATGCAAAAGTTATGCATCCCGCAAGTTGACATACCATGTTGACCACCATGGTATGAGTGGATTCCATGTCAATCCTCATTACTAAAATTTATGGGGCTAGCCATGTAGATTCTAGAAGGTCCAAACCTTATCACTAATTGAGGGTTGAGGAAGTCAAAACCCTAACCCTAGAAAACTATCGAGATATGTTAAATACCGGGCCGCTAGGTTGGGTTCCATTCTTTTGTATTGTACTTATTCCCTAGTTGAGTAAAACATCCAAGGAATGGATTTTGAGATAACAATAGAGGAGGTAGGAGATCTTGTAGCAGTCATTCAAGACATAATGTTAGATTAAACTCCATAGTGAGTGCCCCCCTTTCTTTATACTTTCATTCCATAACTAAAGAAAAGAGACCAAAGCATATGCCTCACCTTCTAGCTGGTTTTCTCCTATATTGGCTTTCCTAGGATATATCTTGTGTTCTTTTGTGTGGATGGTGTGCTCATTTGCTTAGTCTTTTCATCTTCATCTTCAATTGTTTTCATAAATTTAGGCAATAAACTAGTAATAATTAATTTGGGATCTAAGGAAATAAATTGCATAATCTAATATTTCAAAACATTATAAGATTTGTTGTGACAATTTTTCCAATGGAATATCCACGGTAATTTATAAATCATTTATAAAAGAAAAGAGATAACATTTTCCAAATCACCAAAATTTTATAACTTAAAAAAAAAAAGTTTTATTTCTTACCTATGCCCCCCTTTGTTCTCTGGGAGGGACTACCAAATCAGGATGGTGTTTGCAGTTAGTTCTTGCATATGGATAATCATCTATGATGATTATATTCTTATCCTACCAATCAAATAAATTTTGGATGGAAGTGCTCATGGGTAGGTTGCCCTCGAGGTGATCCATGCAATTTTTCCACCTCCTCATCTTGGGCTCAGATGACCCAACAAATAGACAACATGGATAGATATTTGAGATCCTCTACAAGAAGAAGGAGATGAGGATAAAGCCATAGCCAAACTATTCCTATCGACCAATCCTACATCTAGTTAGTTGAAACCTCAAGTTGACCACTAGGTTAGTAAACTGGTCGTATATTGTGGAGTTCAAACACTCCAATGCATTATGAATATGAGCTCATGAGGCTAGGTGGGGTGTTATGTCTCCAACTACCTGAGAAATAATGAAAAAAATGGCACATAGAGGTATTTATTGGACATCTTTGATTTGTAACTGATTGTTGTTCTTGGTCGACAATGGACAACAATGTACTCATTTATGGTACCGGTGGCACCACCTCCACCACCCCCTTTCAGGGTTATAGGCTCACCATGTCGAGATAATCATATGAGGAAGTATACATAATCTACATCAAGGTGAATATATCATGACCAACTTAGAATTATTTTTGGTTAAAATCCCATAATCCAATGAGTATCTATAGTAACATGTTTTGTGATCCAGATGGATATTGGTGGCCACCCACCTATTCCAACTGGCTCCTTGTGTCTGTTTTTCATTGATCACATCTTTCTGTACTGCTTTATAATTGTGAGTTATACACTTTTGGGGCTTTCTGAAGCCTCAAACATTCTCCAGGTGGATATGGGTGGCCTCTTGCCTAATCCAACTGGCTTATTTTGTATGTTTTCATGTCAGCACATCTTGTTGTACTTCCAAGACTGTTTTGGGACCCTAAACTTTTTTTTTTGACTCGCCACATTAGACTATAGATAGAGTCAAATTCTGATGGAGGAATGTGTAGTTCCATGAAATACCTTTCCAATGGGCTATCACATGCCTAAAATGGAGGTCATATGCAAAAGTTATGACCCTAGGAAGTTGAGGTACCAAATTACACCAACTTACCCATAGGGCTCACATGAATTTTGGCATTTCACCTTCTAGGGTTAGGTTTTTGGATGTCTATGGTTTTGACATTCATGAGAAATATGAAAAGGTCCTCTGGAGCCTCATTGTAATCCATTAGGCTCAAACAGATGCACGTAGCAGCCACATCTTTTCTTAGAGATAACTACCACCATTCGAGCAAGCTTCAGTTCTGTAGTTTTACAATTTCAGCCAATTTCATTATTTAATAGAAGATATTTTTCACTGGATATTTGTGTTATTTGTCCTATCTCTATGTTTATGATATTTAATCTGTTAATCAGTTCATTCCACTCCTAAATTTGGATCAGTGGTATCAAAGTCATCTGCTCTTCATTTATTTTTCTTCGTGCATGTCTCCAACAAGGTCTGGGTACAAGAAGTTGGGACTCGAACCAATCAAGCCATTACCAGATCGGTCGCGCCGAGCCCAAAAAAAACCCATGGGAGATGAAAACAAATATGATGAAGCAGGAGATCCTATTAAAATGTTTCTTGAGGAATCCCTCACGCGAAAAAGGAATGAAATGATGGAAAACTTCACGCAGATCCTTCGACGGTTGCCCATGAGAGAAGCATCTTCATCAAGCGGCCATGCAACCCCCTTCAAGATACATGTAAATTTTGATATTCCATTATTTTAAGGACTGATAGATGTGGATGTTGTAGTTAAATGGTTGAATCTGCTCAAAGGATATTTTTCGGTCCACAATTTTTTCGATAGGGAAAAGATCACTTTTGCACTCCTCAAGGTCGTTCCCCATGCTAAATAATGGTGGGATACGTACTCTAAGCAAAGGGCCATGGAGGAATATAAATTTTTTGTGGTGGCCCATACATGGGATTCCTTCTGGGATGCCATTAAAGAACAATACTACCATGTTGGAAGCTACGAGGACTAGTACACCAGATGGACCACCCTACGTCAAGAAAGGGACCAAACAGTACCAGAATTCACCAATATCTTCCATACCCTACGCACCAAATTGGGTATCAAATATTCTGAGTGTCATCTGGTGCTCAAATACTGTGGTTGTTTGCATAGATATATTCAAATAGAAATGGAATTTCTGGACATCACCTCATTGGGCACAACTTATAGATACGATGTCAAGATCGAGCATAAATTTAAGCAGAAACGACGAGAGTTTGGATCTTCAAACACCTCACAATCGAAGCAGAGAAAAGGAAAACCCAACCCATACAACAAGGGACCAAGTTGAGATGGTTGGCCTCATGACAATCTGTTCAAACCACAAGACAAGAAGGGCAACAAGAAGACAAAGAAGGACACGGGAAAATGGTGTGAGTACCATAAAAATCCTTGGCAAAACATCGACGAATGTCGCTCCAAGAAGTCCCTCGTGGTCAAGCTGAAGGCTTCCAAGTCAAAGGTCGATTATGATTTCAATTCAAATCCTAAAGGAGGGAAGTGGTTATCGATGTTGAACCTAGTGCCACGGTCGCTACCACCAAATTCTGACCAAGCAAACTAGAAGAACCAGAGGAAGGGGAATGCCTCTTTCACTTGTAGATGTGGGTCAAAGGGGCTCCGATTCATATAATTGTCAACAACGGTAGTCAAAAGAACCTTATTTTTGCATAGGTCGTCAAGCGGATGGACCTGCCAATGAAATTGCACTCGCAACCCTACACCATCGGCTGGCTTCGTCAAGGAAGAGATCTTCATGTCAGCCAAAAATGTCGTCTGCCCTATGACATCAAGCCTTTTCGAAGATGAGGTATTGTGTGATATTTCTCCCCTTGAAGTTTGTGATGTTCTTTTAGGACAACCATATTTGTGGAAGCATCATGTTGTGTATGATTCTAGACCCCACAGTGTTATTATTACTTTGGGTAGACAATTGTACAGGATCCTAGAGGTGGCACCGCCTACTGTTATTTCTTTAATCTCTGCCAAGCAATGCAGTAAGGTCATTTCATAGACTGGGAAGTTCGTATTTTTTCTGATCCGTGCTCACAGTAAGTAGAAGTTTGTTGCCACATTTGTGGCCTCTACACAATGCCTCTCTTCGCAACATAAGCAAGTGGATGAGATAGTGGAAGAATACAGAGACATGTTTGCCTCACCTACAGGGTTATTGACACACTGCCAAGTCAAGAATCCAATTGATCTGACCCCCGACACACCTCTACCTAATGGACCAATCTATCGGCACTCCCTAATGGAGAATGAATAATTAGGCGTCAAATCCAAGAGCTTCTTCAAAAGGGTCACATCAGACCCAACTCCTCCCCTTGCAGAAGCTCGATTGTATTGGTGCAGAAGAAGGATGGGACTTTGCGACTCTGCATTGATTAGAGATCCTTAAACAAAATCAAAGTCATGAACTGCTACCCCATCCCCAGGATTGATGACCTTCTTGACCAAACCAAGGGGGGAAATTTCTTCAGCAAGATTGACCTGAATTTTGGCCATCACCAGGTTCCCATCGAACCAACTGATGTCTAGAAGACAACCTTCAAGTCTAAAGAAGGTCTCTACTAATGGCTAGTCATGCCCTTTGGCTTAACAAATGCACCAGCCTCATGAGGTTGATGGATGATGTATTGAGACCCTTCACCAACTCCTTTGTGGTAGTATATTTGGATGAAATCCTCATCTTCAACAAAACATGGGAGGAGCACATGCGACATATTTAGCAGGTTTTGAGCACTCTGCGGCAACACAAGCTTTATGTCGACTTGAAAAAATTCTCTTTGGGCATGAACATGGTCTAATACCTAGGATACATTGTTGATGAGCATGGGGTACATTTTGATCTCGCTAAGATCCAAGTTATCTGTGACTGGTCAGCCCCGACCACACTGACTGAGCTTTGGATCTTCTTGGGACTAGCCAATTTCTATCAACGGTTCGTGTTGGGATTCTCCCATATTTCCTAGGCCCTTAGCCAGGTGACCAAGGTTGGTGGTAGGGGAAAGTTCATGTGGGGGAAGGAGAAAAAAAGAGCATTCTATGATCTGAAATATTTCTTGTGCTCGACTCCAGTACTCTCCTTACCTGATCCGCAACAACCATTCGATATTAAGACTGATGCATCTGACTATGTTGTGGGCACAATCCTCACTCAACACAGGCATCATGTGGCATACCATAGTGAGACACTCTCCGATACTATCCAGAAATACCCCACCTATGACAAGGAAATGTATTCCATTATCCAAGCCTTCCATCAATGGAAACATTACATTCTAGGGAAAGAGACGATCATACACACTGATCACAAGCCTCTGTAGTTCATATAGACACAGGGGGAATTGCATAATGACCGCCATCAGAAGTGGTCCACCTACCTGTAGAAGTTCCATCTCAACATCAAGTATAATATAGGTATCTCCAATCATGTCGTTGACTGCCTTAGTTGACCTCCTGTGGCTACACTCACCACTATGCTCCATTCATGTGGACATGAAACATCGGAGTGGACCCAACTTTACCAGCAAGATCCAGACTTTGCCACCACATATAATCTCTTGGGTACAGGAACCACTGTCACTTATTTTCATATTCAGGGTAGACTCTTATGCCACCTGGGCCATCTCTGTGTTCCTACAAGCGAGCATGCAAATCTAATTTGGGAAGCCCACTATAGTCGGGTGGCAGGACATTTTGGCGTAGAGAAAACTGTGGCTGTTCTTCAGAAACATTTTTATTGGCCGAAACTTCGACATTACGTTAGCAAGTATATTAGGTCTTTCACTGAATGTTCCATTTCCAAGCCAACCATCAAGAAGCAAGGCTCATACATCCCTCTTCCTATTCCCGAGAAGCCATGGGAATCCATCTCCGTGGATTACATGTTTGGTTTTCTGTCCACCAAGCACAAAAATGACTGCTTGTTTGTGGTCGTTGATCGGTTTTCGAAGATGGCCATCCTAACATCCTGTAAGAAGAATGTCACAGCAGTAGATACTTCCAAGCTCTTCTTCAAATGAGTTTGGGTCCACTTTGGGATACCACAGACCATCATCTTTGACCGAGACAACAGGTTCTTCAACACCTTTTGGTCGAGTCTCTGGTCTCTTTTGGACACCAAGATCACGAAATCCACTACTTTCCACCCTGAAACCGATGGCCAAATCTAGGTCATCAATCAAATGATTGTGCACATCCTGCGCATGTGCAATTATAAGCATCCCTGAACATGGGATGAGAGTCTCCCATATGTCCAACACAGTTACAACATGGCTCTCCATAGTTCCATCGACCATACCCCATTTCATGTGGGTTTGGGATTCCAACTCTGGGACCCATTGATGTTGCAGTTCCTCTTGCCACCGCACAGACAAACTCTTCCCCTGATCAGTATGCGATTGAAAAATCCACCAGATTCATTGAACGGATTCAACACATCCGCCAACAAGTCCAGGAGATTTTGTAGAAATCTAATGCTAAGTACAGGCAACGCCATGATCAACACAGGGTACCACAACAATTTCAGGTTGGTGACAAAGTTTGGTTACATTTGCAAAAGAAGCGTCTCACCAGGCCCCATTAGAAGCTTCTCCCACTTCGTTATGGGCCTTACATTATCACCAAGGCTATGGGTAGCAATGCTTTTAAGCTCAACACTCCACCCTTCCTTGGTCTACATCCAGTATTCAATGTGAACCTCCTTCGACCATATTTTCCACCGTTATTGGACACCTATGAGATCCTTGAACAACTGACACCAATAGAGCTCAACTCTGACTGCATGGAACAAGCATCCACCAACCAAATAGTTGACACACAGGTCAAGGGCACTTGCCAGCAACGACTCCAGCTTTATCGGGTTGTCAAGGCAAGGAAACTCCTACACCAAGGCAAGTGGCTAATCCGAGCCCAAATCCAGCAGAAGTTTCATCACCCGATGGGGGAACTCAACACAATGGATACCATTGCTTCCTAAGGGGGGAGGATTGATCCAAATGGATATCGTTGGCCACCCACTTATTCCAACTGGCTCCTCATGTCTATTTTTTATTCAGCACGTCTTTCTGTACTGCTTTATAATTGTGATTTATACACTTATGCGGATGTATGAAGACTCACACATTCTCCAGGTGGATACAAGTGGCCTCTCACCTAATCCAACTGACTTATTTTGTATGATTTCATGTCAACACATCTTGTTGTACTTCCAGGGTTCTTTTGGGGCCCTAAACATTGTTTTTTTCACTTGTCACAGTCAAACTATAGGCAGAGTTAGAGTCTGATGGTGGAATGTGTATTTCTCTGAAATAC
Source organism: Picea glauca (assembly GCA_000966675.3). Taxonomy (NCBI): domain Eukaryota; kingdom Viridiplantae; phylum Streptophyta; class Pinopsida; order Pinales; family Pinaceae; genus Picea; species Picea glauca. Next base: position 666,059 of record JZKD02S1770954.1, read on the forward strand.
CTTTCCAACAGGCTATCACGTGCCTAAAACGGAGGTCGTATACAAAATTTATGACCCTAGGAAGTTGAGGTACCAAATTACACCAACTTACCCATAGGGCCCACATGACTTTTGGCGTTTCACCTTCTAGGGTTAGGTTTTTGGATGTCTAGGGTTTTGGCATTCATGAGTAATATGAAAAGGGCATCTAGAGCCTCAATGTAATCCATTATGCTCAGATGAATGTGTGTACCAGTCACATCTCTTCTCAGAGATAGCTACTACCATTCGAGTAAGTTTCAATTCTCCAGTTTTACAGTTTCAGCCTATTTCATTATTTAATAGAAGATATTTTTCACTGGATATTTGTATTATTCATCCTATCTCCATGTTTATGATATTCATCCTGTTAATTAGTTCGTTCCTCTCCTAAATTCGGATCATTTTGACTCCTCATGTTTTGGCTATGGAAGAATTTAAGGAGAAGATAGTCCCTCAAAACATCAAGGGTGGCATGATCATGTAATGCAACTACATCATTTTCCTCATTCTCACATACTTTCCACTCTATCATTTTGATTTTACCAACACACGACCAAAGAAACATTTAGATATCAGTTGGCAATCAATTTTCAAAAGGAAATATTTCATTTTGGCTTGTTTTAAGGATGGTTGCAGGTATTCCTTAGGTCATATATGGTTGGCTGCAGATTTTTTGTGGTACAATTGTGACTAGGGAATTTTGGCTGTGATGGTTGGGTGTTGAACTCACGACCTCACAAAGGAAGACCAAATGGGGTCCAACACCTAGGAATTTTTGAGATAAATAAAAAAATGACAAAATGAAAATGCTAAGCATGAGTTGAGGGCTTACCTGGTCCAAATGAAATCAAATCTATCGAGTTGAATCTCTTGCAATCTACCTTGGAAATTTTGAAGGTAAAATGGATTTTTACCTAGAGGTAAATTTTTGGAAAGGTAAATGATAAAACTAAACTCTATTTCCCATATATAGACTAGTTTTTTACCTTTTTGGGGTAAAACAACCATTATTTTTTTCTCTTGTTGAAATGAAGCCCATCATTACTTCTAGTTTATGCTTTGATATTTTTTTATGAAATTTACACTACATTATTTAACCTTTGGACTAGTATTGGTTGATCATTTACATGATTGGTAGATCATCTTTTTGTTATTTTTATGGTGAGCTTCAGTGAAATTTTAGGTATGTATTTCAATCTATCATATAGTGATAGGTTTTTCCCTACATTTTGATCTTCCATTATTAACTGTCATTTGTGCCAAAATTATGCCTTAGGTTCAATCCCATAAGGGTTTGACATTATCGTCTCTTATCTCCTACGGTTCATAACTTGTATGGTAGTGCCTACTCTCCATGGGTTGTTCTAGTTAGCATTCCCTTTTTCCATATGTCACCCATGCCAAGTTATTTCTAGTAGGCCCAATAACCTATATTTATCTCTTGAATGACTTCAAATTTGGAACTTCATTCTTCTCTCTTATGTTTTATTATCCATGTCTTGAAGGGGTTCCCATTATTTTTGTTTCCTTACACTTGCACTTATTTATTTTTTCTTGCATCTTTGTGCATACTACTACGATATCATTCACTTCATTATGGTTATTTCCATTGCAACCACTCTTGACCTTAACCATTTTCATCTATTGCCTATGTTTTGTGACCTTTATCCTTGGAGAAGACATTCATGAGTGGACATAACTTGACCATCACATTTTTTGCATTTTCTTTGGATATATCTATTCCATGCACTTGGAATGTAGTTGCATGCCCTTAAATCGCTCATTTTCTCCACTGTAACATACTTTCATCTCTTTTTCGTGCTTAACAAACCATGAAAAAGTAAAAAAAAAACCATAAAGAGAAAAAGGGGGGGGAATAATGTCGATCTATATTTGATCCAGTTGGAGTGGAAGCCATCAGTCATTTTCTCCATTGAAAATGGCACTTGTTTTCATTATTGTCTTTTAGTTGGGATTTAGTATTGTCTTAGGAGATATATTATGATGTTGATCTAGTGCTCCTCCGATTGGTTATTATTCTAGTCACTGTGGAGAAATACTTAATGATTCTAGCGTTGTTGCTTTAGATCATTGGTCATGTTAGTGTCAGCTTTTCCCAATTCATCATTGTGCCATACTATATGTTTAAGGGAAGTTTTGAGCTTGAGTTGACCATTATGCAAGAACTATTGACCTTTCATGTCGACCATCCCTATGTCATTTTGTACTTGGTGGTTTCTTTATTTCACAAATGCTTCCTAGTTCTTGTTTCGTGTCAATTGATGTGGGATACATTACTACCCTCCTTTTGATATATCTCTTCTTATCCACGCCAAATCATTATCTAGGAAGTGGGTCTAAAAACCTTCATAGTACCTTGGGACATGAAGACATAAGTGGCAGGTTCCCTTGTGGTTAACAATGAGTTAACGCCATTGACCCTTGATTGATTGATTTTATAAGTTTTCGACATCAACACATTTATTCACACTTGCCAGATTGTAATATGTACCTTGGGGTCTATCTTATTTATTGGTGGGTCCCCTTGCATTTGTTAATATTTTTCATCAATGATGGGTAATCAGATGATTTCTACCATTCTCAACATTAACTCATTTATTCACATGATATAGATTCGTATAATCACAGAGAAGTGATTCAAGACCTTGGGCTAGGGGCATCCTCCATCAGTGCTACCTTATTGAGTTGCACAAGATTTTTCCCACTAATTGATGAGTATTTTGAAGACTAAATTACATTCTCAGTTCACTTAAGTTCCCTCCTTATGTATATTGTGACATAGATCCACTTTGTATTTTCTCATGGCTATGATATTTTATATGACATAGATCGACCATGTACTTTTTGTGGCCATGGTCTTGCATTTTGTATACTACATGGATCCAAAGTGTATTGTGTTGACGACCATGATTATTGATATATATGAGCATGGGTATGCCCGCCTTAGGGATGTTTTGTATATGATTGGTTGATGTTTGATTGTAGGTACTTCCTGGTTCCTTGATCTCAAGAACTCCTCCTTAGTTCACTCATCAATGGTTGGTATTGTAATGTATTGCAACCATTCATTTCTCTTTTGACCTCACACATTTTGGGGCATATGTTATACCTCTATTTTAAACCATAGACGAAGACAAATGTAAAGGACCAAAATACACTATGAGATCAAGAATAATTTACTCACAAAGAACTTGATTATCAAAAATACATCAAGGGCTTGCATATTATGGTAAAAAGAGTTGTAGTTGTGCCTTTCCTATAGATCATATGTGGCCAATCAAAGTTTTCTAATATAAAACTCATGGCCTCCCCTTCAAGCTTCGAAAAGTAGAAAATCACTAGGAAAGCTAAAAACATTTGGTTTATAAAATACAAAAGGTTCGCATGAAAGCTATGCATGGCTCATATTTTGGGAATTGCATGGCATGTAGTCTATTATTATCTCCTCAAAGATCTATAAGTACGAGAGACAAAGCTAAGGGATGAAGGTCTATATGAAAGTGTCCTTATTCTATCAAATTGTAGTGAGAGTCTTTGGTCTTGATTTTCCCACCATTATTGAGTACTTGGCATCAACATTAATATGAACAGAACTTAGGTGAGAGATATTATCCATTCACTTGGTTATCTTGCTGTGATATAGTTCTAGATAGTGCTTGTTCAACATAGGTGGATTTGGGACTAAGGAGGAGGACTTTGGGTCTTGGAGTTATGAGCACAACAATGAATCTCAAGGTAATCATCATTGTTGTTACTCTCATTCAATAAATATAGATCTATCTTCCACCCCCCCAATCTTTATGTTTATGCATCTCTTTTGCATCTTTTAATGATGTTTTGTGGATCTAATTTAGCTTGAGATTATTGGATTAAGACTTTATCCATGCAAGTTCTATTTATTGTTTTATGAAGAATGATAAATTTATTTCTTATTGGATGATTGTGTAGGTTGTTTGGTGAACCAATAGAGCTATAGAAAATATCAAGCAAAAGTGATTGGGTACTTTGGAAAACCACCCAGAAATGGGTATATACCTTCTTCTTTCTCTCATTTACTTTTGAAAATGCATGTTAGTCTTAGGAGAAAGAAATATGATGTCTATCCCTTTGCCTGTCATTTTATTTCACCCATTAAGTAAGGGTTTCAACTCCTTATCCGTAGATAGATTTCCCTATAACAAAGGGTGTGGAATGTTCTTGCACCCCACCTTGTATGTTGTTAGGATGATGTTGTAATTGCAAGGTGTGATGATGGAATGGGGTGGAATGTTCTTGGACCCCACCTTGTCAGAAACACTAAATAAGTAAACAAAATATGGAGACAATTGATAACAATGTTTCCCATTTTACCATCACCCCACTCTTAATGTTACATTTGTGAATCATAGTTGTAATTGATAAGAAAAATCCAATGTGTCACTCCATAAAATATCTTTTATGGTATAAGATCAAATTACACAACAAGCAAAAAGAACATTAAGATCATAAACAAAATGATAAATAAATATTAAGGTTATTAATTTTTTGTTTTTTTATTTTACTATTAAAATATGATACAAAATATATCTCTCAAAATTTCCTTCTTATCATGGAATACTATAAATGCTTTTCAATATTTATAATAAATTATGAATTTTTACTTTACATTATTATAATCACAAGTAATCAGTTATCCTCTTAAAATCTGATAGACTAATTTGATTTTAATAGACGTTAATCATCATCATCATAACAAAAATTATTACAAAAAAACATTCAAATCATAAACAAAATATAAATAAATATCAATGTCATTAACTTTTTTTTATTATAATTTTACTATTTTAATATGATACAAAATATATTTCTCAAAATTTATCCTTGTTATCATGAAATACCATAAATTCTTTTAATAAATTATGAATTTTTAATTCACATTATTATAATAAAAATTATTTTAATAATAAAGACATTTAACTTAATTAATTATTACACCGATATGCGTCCCCCCTATCAGACTTCCATGATTAATCATGCTTTTAATTACTAAATTTAATCTGATGGTCATGAATTCAAGATGCTGGCATATTCTTCGTCTTACATCCAAATCAATGAATAAAAATGCAAGAACTAACTCCCTTGCATTTATAAAATCATACGTTTATCATGTTTACTTTTTCAATTTTACTAAACATGATTAAAAAATTACTGTAACAATATATGATTGCCACGGGTTTTTGTAAAATTATTTATTTTATTTATATGAGATAGGCCGCAGATTACAGTCACCACGTATGGAAGACAGGCGTAGACCGCGGTTGATATACCACATTTAATAGTGAACACGATTTTATGAATGTGAAGAGTTGGATGTGAAGCGTTTAAGTTGCGGCGGGCGTAATGATAACAGGTATCATATTTGGACAGGTTTTAGTTGCGGTGGGCGGAGAGTCTTGGAGTGTCGGTTGGAATACCTGGAATGCTAACAATGGAATGGCCCGAGGCCTACGTTTCCAGGTAGACAAAGATGGGTTTCATTTTAAATTCGTGGAGAGTCTTGGAGTTCCGGTTGCATTTTTCAGTGTAAACACCTTGCATTTATTTGTAATTTAAGGTTCTAGCGTTGCGCTCTTTTGTCTTTGAGGTTTTAGATGAAGATCTCGATCACGATGAATTTATTCTTTGCGCGAACAGATCATTTGCCATTTACAACATTTTTTCGATCAATAAATTGATATGTTCAACTGGCTGAAGGGTTGCGATGGATCGGTGCTCTTGAACTCAACAAAATCATTGAAAGCAGAAAAGGATGCGCTTCCGAATCAGAGTCTGAGAGGATTCCAAATCATTGACGCAGCCAAAGCTGTAGTGGAGAAGGTGTGCCCGGGAGTGGTGTCATGCGACGATATTCTTGCACTCGTCGCACGAGATGTTGTCCATATGGTAATACTCCTGTTCACTTCTAATGCAGTTCTTGATTTCCTTTACTGTTCGATCATCAGTTTTGCTCGACAACCTCTAAGATGATATATATTTCATGAAAATATTAGTTGGGTGGACCATTCTGGAGCGTTCCAACAAGACGCAGAGATGGAGTGGTGTCTATCGAGAAAGAAGCTCTCACTAAACTTCCTCGGCCAACCGGGAATTTCTCGCAACTCGCATCAATATTTGCCAGCAACGATCTTGATGTTAAGGACCTGGTTGTGTTATCAGGTAATTAATTCACTACATTCCATACTTCACGTCTATTTTCTTCTAACCTGTTTATTTTTATCAAACGACGAGTTCCCCACATCCAAAGGACGTACCAGTCCTTTCTTATATACTTCAAAATAACAGAATAGATCTGATGTTTATTTAAGTGTAAGTGACAATAACCACGCTCCAAGATCCCAACATTTTAATTGTGAAGAGAGATCCAAAATTCCAGAAGAGTAAATCCCTTAGCTTGATGACGACCAAACCCACTCAAACCACTTAGGTTCGATCCGTTATGCTATACGAGGATTGATTCACATTATGGTATCATAATATCATCAGTGATATAACAATACTGCATGCAGGCGCCCACACTATAGGGATTTCCCACTGCAACTAATTTAGCAGCAGACTTTACAATTTTACAGAAAAAGGAGATATGGATCCGTCCTTGAATAAGCATTATGCAACAAAACTGAAGTTAAAATGCAATCCCGGGGACAAAAACACAGTAGCAGAGATGGATCCTGGCAGCTTTCGTACATTTGATACGCATTAATACACCACTGTAAAAAAGCATAAAGGCCTCTTTCAATCCGATGCCGCACTTCTGAGCAACAACGAGGCAAAAGAATATGTCAATGTAGAATCGCAGGGCTCGTCATTCTTCTCATATTTTGCAAGGTCGATAGAGAAGATGGGCAGAATCGGCGTGCTCACGGGCACTGCAGGACAAATCCGAGGACACTGTGCTTTTACAAATTAACTGGGCTTTGATTCTCTTTGCATATGTAATTGGCATTCATGTGCATTTGGATTTGAGAAAAATAAACTCAACCTGCGAGGAGGGTTTCAAATTTAATTTCTGGTATTTTGTTTTTAAAAGTGTTTTGATTAACGCTTTCAGTTTATTCAATAGATTTTTAAATAACTTGAATAATCACTGAGTGACTGTTTTTTGAAACGTTTTTAGTATACACTTTACCCATCCATCTATCATTATCATCATCAGTATATTTGCAACTTAATCTCAAACACAATGATTCTTTAAGTGTTTGATTCTTTAAAAATAATACATAGTAATTATTCAGAAATACTTAATCGCAAACACAATGATTCT
>JZKD02S1770955.1:16925-34710 GCA_000966675.3 Picea glauca
CATTCTTTTGCAGGATCATCATTGTATGAGCGTTGGAATGGAGCTAGGATGGTGATGGCGAGAGGAAGCGACATTTAAACGGTATATCACCATCCCTCTTTGGTTAGTAAATTCAATATCTAAAACTTAAGGAAAGCGTCATGTTCTAGTATGTTTTGTTCTAGATCTAGGTGGATCTAGGGAGATCAGTTAGTGTCTGCACCTACCGATTATTCTGATAACAACTGCCCCTCCAATGGACATGTCATTGCTAAAGGATGATGACCTTGGTCGAGACCATGCCAGGTGGGATGGTACAAATGAGGTGAACCCATGTGGGTGACACATGACCTTTGACCAATGATGCCTCAAGAACTTTAGAAGGGCATAACCTCCAATCCAGAGCTCATATTTGACCATGGTAACAATCGTTGGAAAGATCTTGAAGATCAGAAGGAAATGGAGATCTTAGTAAGAGGATTCAATATGATTGAGAAAATAAACATTTTGATGCCCCATCCCTTAAAAAGGTACTTTAGGGGTCAGGTGTGTTATAGAGTGGAATCAAAGTGGGAAACAACACTTTCCCTACTTGGGCTCATGAAAAAGTCATATAAAAATCTTATTAGAGAAATTTAATGGGTAATACCCTATCTTACCCCATTCAAAAGAAACTTATATAAAGAACTGTTGAAGAGAGGAACGCAAATTTCTGTTGTTGTTATATGTTTTGAAAATGTGAACTGTGTGTTGCTAGTGTTCCAAGTAAAGAAGCCAACTTCACCTTACAAATTGTACGTGTTGTTCATAAACTAGTATATAATTAACTAACATACAAAAAATTCTTATCACTCAAGGAACCAACGAACAACATGTAAACTACAACGTAAATTATAGAGACAAGACATGAGGGGGGGGGGGGGGAGCTACCACAATAGAGAACAAGAATTTGATGAGAGGAGGGTGGTGGAAACCCCTCTATATTTGGATGAAACCATAAGAATCCTCATGGTGGAATTATAGAGTTGTAAGTCTGACAATGAAAGGCTTATAAAATAATAGGAAAAAAAACTAAAATTAATGTAGTGCTACTACAAAGCCTATCAGATATACAAAGCCAACTACAACATGGACCAACAACCAGTCATGTGGATAGAGATCATACTAAGAAAAATCAAAGTCCACCTGAGATACAAAAGTATGGTCATGAAAGTGGCCACACAAAAAGGCCCAACATGGATCCAAGAGACACTCAACGCAATAATTCTCTAGTGAGGAAACTGGCAACTCCAAGGAATCTTCTAGTGGAAAAACTATTTCACATTCTTAAAGGATAAGAAATAAGAGGAAACATTCCAAGATCCATGACCCTGAAGAGTTTAAGAAATCCAAACCACCCACTTTCAATGGAGAAATTAAAAATGGGGAAGAAGAAGAAGTTTGGCTACTAGGCTTGAAGAAGTACTTCAAAGTCTAGGACTACTATGAAAACTTAATGGCTAGAATAGCCATTTTAAAATTGAATGGAAAGGCCTTCATTTGGTGGGAGGACCATAGGAATGTGAAAGGAATCCATGAGAAGGACTTGTCATGGAAAAAAATTGAGAAGTACCTCAAGAAGAAGTATCTGTCGGAAAAATACTTTGATGGGAATACCAAGGAGTTCTATGACCTCAAGCTAGGGAACTTACAATAGATGAATATATGAACAGATTTCTTGAGCTAATAAGGTATGTTCCCTACATAAGAGATGAAAAGGTAAAGATGCATTGATTTATTAGTGGGATGCCTTAGTCCTTTTGGGACATAATTGTATTTGATGAACCAAATACATTAGAAGACATTATCCAGAAGGCAAGGTACTACTATGAGAAATTCAAGAATAAGGAAGAACTTCATAAGGACTGGAAGAAGAAAAGTAATTTGGGATTCAAGAATAAGGGGTTTAAATCCTCAATATTTAAGATTCATGGGAAAAGTTCTAATATGATCCTTCCTACTAAAAGTGTATATCAACAAAAGTTTCCATCTCAGAGTGGTAATAAACCCTATGGAACAACCCCAGGTAAGACTGATAATACCAAGAGAGAACCCTTGAAATGTTGGGGTTGTGGAGAAGAACGTCTACTGAGGGAATTAACACATAGGAAATAAGACAATAGGAGGGTATACAACATCCAGGAGGCTACCGCAGTCAATGATGTGGCTAGGAGCATGCCACAAATTTATGCAGACTTGGATAATAGACAAGATGACCACCAAGATTCGGTGGTGGAGATGGAAGGTATGATTTCCAACCATCTAGTTTCCATTTTAATTGACCCTAGTTCTTATAGAAGTTATGTTGCCCCTCAAACTGTTGAGAAATGTATATTGCAAAAAGTAAAACATGCTAAATCATGGTTGGTACAACTAGCCACTGGAACCAAAAGAAAGGTAGCAGAGGTCATACCAGCATGCCAATTCATTATGAATGGATTACCGACCCAAGAAACCCTAAACATGATCCCTTTAGGATATTATGATCTGTTGATTGGCATGGATTAGTTGGCTGCCCATAGAACCAAGTTGGACTATTACAATAAAACTTTGGAGTGTGAATATGGAGAAGGGATAAAAATAACCCTACGAAGAATTAAAAATATTGTCTCAGTGAGACAAATATCATCCCTTTAAGTGAATAAGTATTGCAGAAAAGGGCATCCTTTGTATGCAATACATGTTTGAAATCTATTGATAACAATAAACCAATCCTAGAGGACCATCCCATATTAAAAGAGTATACATATGTGTTTCCAAAAGAGGTACCAGGTCTACCTCCAAGAAGCGATATTGACTTTTCAATAGAACTTGTACCAGGAGCAGTGCAAGTGTCTAGAACACCCTATAGAATGAGTACACTAGAGCTAGTTGAGCTCAAACATTCGGCCTAGTGTGTATCCATGGGGAGCACCAATATTGTTTGTGAAAAATTAAGGATGGCACACTTAGGTTGTGCATAGACTATAAACACCTTAATAAGATTACCATTAAGAATAAGTATCCCTTGCCAATAATTGATGACTTGTTTGACCAATTAAGGGGTGTTGCAATTTTCTCCAAGATTGAATTGAGGTATGTTTACCATCAAGTATGAATTAAGGATGAAGACATCCATGAAACAACCTTTAGGACAAGATATGGGAACTCTGAATTTGTGGTGGTGCCATTTGGGCTTACCAATGCACCAACGACTTTTATGTTCTTGATGAATAATGTACTCGGTAAGTTCTTGGATATATTTGTGTTGGTTTTCATTGATGATATCCTAATATAGTATAAGAGTAGGGGAAGAACATGAAGAACATCTCAATTTAGTTCTTCAAGTGCTAAGAGAACATCAACTCTATGCTAAGTTTAGTAAGTGTGACTTTTTCCAAAAACAAGTCCATTACTTAGAGCATGTTATTTCTGAAGGAGTGGTGGATGATCATGACAATATCAAATACAATATGGATTTTCCTACCCCAAAGTATGTATCTGATATGAGATCCCTTATGGGCCTAGTAGGATACTATAGAAGGTTCATAAATGGATTTTCCAAGGTCAGTTGCCTAATCACCTCCCTTCAGAAAAAGGGATTTAAATTCATTTTGACATCAGAATGTGAAGAGATATTCCAATAGATGAAATAACTTCTAACCAATTCACATGTGCTAAATATTGTAGACCCAAACAAGGAATTCCTTGTGTGTACATATGCCTCCAAGGAAGGGCTTGGAGGATTCCTTATGCAAGAAGGGCATGTGATTTGCTATGAATCCAAAAAATTGAATGAGCATGAAATCAATTATGTGATCCACGATTTGGTATTGGCTTCCATAGTAAATTCTTTAAAAATGTGGAGGAATTACCTCCTATGTATAATATTTATGCTTATGACAGACCATAGTGGGTTGAGATATTTGTTTGATGAACCAAAACTCAATTCTAGATAAGATAGATGGATGGCTTTCCTTAGTGAGTTTGATTTTGAAATCAAACATATCAAAGGAAAAGAAAATACGGTGGTTGGTTCCCTTAGTATAAGTATGAAATTGATTCACTTGGAATTTGTAAGGACCTATGAATCAGAAGTCAAGAAGAGAGTCAAAAGTGCACAAGAAACATATGCATTTTCCAATATTGTGAAATCATACTTAGAGCAACATCCCACATGGATGAAGTATGAGGATTATCAATTATTGAATGATTATATGCTAACTTACGAAGGTAGGTTGTATATTCCAAATTGTAATGACTTGAGGAGGTTCATAATGGATGAACTACACAAAATACCATATACCAAACATCCTTCTTTTCAAAAAATGATTATAACCACTACGAAACTATTTTATTGGCCTAGACTGAAAAAGGAAATTGTTGATCACATAGATAAATTTCTATAATGTTAACATGTTAAGTTAAAGTACTAGAATCCATTAGGGTTGTTTCAGCCCTTAACAATCCTCGAATGGAAATGGGAAAACATCTCCATGGATTTCATCACAGTGTTACCAAACTCAACCAAACATAATGACAACATCATGGTATTTATGGAAAATTGAGCAAGGCTGATCATTTTATTCCTGTCAAATAAACTTGCAAGGAAACCGATATTTCCAGTTTCTTTATGAAATAAATATTTATATTTCATGGCATTCCCAAGGAAATCATATCTAACAGAGATACAAAATTTACTTCAAACTTTTGGAAATCTCTGTTTGTTGGTTTTGAAACTAAATCACTATTTAGTATAGCCTGTCACCCTCAAACTGATGGGCAGACAAAGAGGTTAAACCAAGAGTTAGAGGAAATTCTAAGGATGCATGTAATACATCAACCCAAGAAGTGGGAAGACTACCTACCACTGATAGAGTTTGCTTATAACAATGGCTATCAAGAGTCATTGAAGATGAGTCTTTTCGAGGCCCTCTATGGTAGACAATGTAATATTCCAATCAACTGGAATAACCCAGTAGACAAAATTACAATCAAGATAGATATGATAAAGGAAATGTAACAAAAAGTAGTTCGAATAAAACATAATCTGAAAATATCTCAAGATAGACAAAAAATCTATGTAGATAGAAAAAGGACTCCTTGAGAGTTCAAAGCAGAGGATCATGTGTATCTCTAAGTTAGGCCCAGAAAAATTTCCTTGAGAATGGGAGCCTGTGCCAAGATGGAACCTCGATAGTGTGGACCCTTTGAAATTTTGGATAGAGTGGGACCTGTAGCATATAGAGTAGCACTTCCTCCCACAGTGAAGGCACATAATGTTTTCCATGTTTCATTACTGAATAAATATGTACATTATTCTAATCATATAATTGATTGGTATGTGATTTAGGTAGAACAAGAGGGAGAATTCATGCTAGAGGCACAATGAATAATAGACAGGAAGGAAATGCCACTTAGGAACATAACCATTTCATAGGTCAAGGTGCAATGGAAACACTTTGGTCCATATGAATTTACACGGGAAATGAAGGATGCCATGAAACATGCATGCCCTTTTTTGTTTACTTCTGTACAAACAGAGCACATCGACAGGTAGAACATAGAGGATGATTTTACTTTAAGGGGGAGTGGATTGTAATACCCATGTTTCCCCTAGCTTGTAAATATAACTACAACTTGCCAAAAGACTATGGGAAGACTGAATATGTGTGGATGTTGGAATTGATGAACCTTTTTGTTATAAAAGGTATTGTATGTATTTCTGTTATTAAATAAAATGGATAGTGTTGCATAAATGGTAAAGGGGTTTGCCAAGGTAGATCATGATGCATGAGAGAGATGGTGAGGGGAACCAACCATGGTTGATATGACCCCCACTAGACCAATACCTTACTAAATTTAAATTATTCAGACCTAGAATAGTCCTCTGACCCAGAAATAAATTACTAGTCAGGATGGTAGTTAGGAAGTCCTCCTAAAGAATCAATGAGGAGATGGACAAAGTATCCATATGAAAAAATTCTTGACCTGACCATGAAATGGGGATTTAGACCCATGCAATCTTGTTGAGGAAGGTAAGAAAATAAGGGGATTTTTGGGCAGAAGGGAGGATTGTGAAGAAGATGAGTGGAGAGATCATTTTTCCTAAAGAAGAAGAGACTGCGCAACTCTCTGGTTCTTAAGAGAACTGAAAAAAAATCTTTCTTTGAGTGCGGTAATTTTCTTGCAGTGTTTTCAGTCCAAGATGATAAACAAGGTTGCATAGAAGATGAGTGGCTAAGGAAGCACTTGTTGAAGGCCCCCTTGCTTGGTGGAGAGAAAACCATTTTTCCAAGTTCCCGTGGGAGGAGGAGAGTGGCCTCCATCCCTGACTATCACTGAACAAGAAGGAAGAGTTTCTCTTAGAGCATAATGATCTAGCTAGGGGTTGGCCAATGAAAAATCCATCCAGGAGTTTTTGTGCCCACTATTGGGTGGAAACGTGTACCCCTCTCAACAATTTCTTTACTATTTGGTTTCTTGATAAGAATTCCTTATCCATTTACTAGAATTGAAATGAGTGGTTGGATGTATGTGTCTATGACTAAATTGAATTGTTTGTTTAAGTATTAGAAATTCTTATTGTTTTTCTATGAAAACCCTATATTTGAATGGTTTCTGTTTTTCTTTTCTTAGCAGCAAGATAGCTATCAGACATGGGTCTTCAGATGAATTTATGGAAAAGTTTACGGTCTCTGTGTTGGTTGGAAAATCCTTAAGGGAATTTTTCTCAAGGATTGATTTTTTAATGTAAGAGTCAACAAATAATTTGCTAGAATACTTCAGTCCTGTCAGCCCCTCCAATTTATCTACGCAGGTAACTAAATTCAAGCTCTGTGGAGGAAGGGTGCCTTCTTAAAACCATTCGTCTGTGTGACTGAGGGCTTATGTCCACGACCCTAACCAAATTAGGACTAAGATTTGAACATGTATCCTCGAGACTTGTTAGGGAATCTATGTGACTAGGACCTTTGAACCCTTCGCCAAGTACGAAAGGAGCTAAGCCATTTTTTCTTCGGAACTCTAGGATGTTATGACCTTATAACCTTTGAAAAAAACTGAAGAAAACCTGTTGGTATGGTTATTGGCGAGGTTGAATAACATCTAGCAGTTTCCTGGACTGTGACCGTGGGACTTGTACCACAATTAAACCTTGACCCATTTCTTGGTTGTAATGTAACGTGGGCTGTACATTTAAGGACCTTCAGGATCTTCTCTGACCATTGGATTTACATCATGGTCTGCCCAATGTTGACCACTCTGGGAGAAAAGGAGTGTTAAATAGGTGGAAACCCCAAATGTCGAACTCGTGAAGTGGCGAGAACCATAGATATGAGGATCTTTGGGATCTTTCCTAACCATTGGACCTACATCATTGTTAGTTTGGCATTGACCACTCCAGGAGAAAGGGAGTGTTAAATAGGTCGAAACCCCGAATTCCAAACTCATGAAGTGTTGGATCTAGACCATAGTCAGCCTGACGGTGACCAATCCAGGAGTAAAAGGAAACTAGATAACCAAGCTCTTGAATGCCAAAGTTGCAAAGCAACGTAGGCCATAGATATAAGGATCTACGTGGACCTATCTTGACCATGGGAAAAAATGGGTATTGGAAGGTTGCTGGTGGAAGTTTAGGCTTCAGAGCTCTGGGTGATCTTGCAAGAAGGAGAACCTAGAGTCTCCTGGAGGCTATCAGTCAAGAGTGACATGGCATGTTGATGTCACCTAGGGTGACATGGACCCATGTCTGGCATGTCAGGTGTCACCTTGGCTCATTCCTTTTACATTCCTTATATGATAATTAGAATGTGACATGTGGTGCCCATTGATGGGGCCACATGCCATATCTACCCTTTGTCACATGTCATCCCCCTGACGTATGCTCTCTTGGCCTAAAATATGGTGGAGTTACTCAGGACACTAGGAGTTCGGGACTTCGGGAAACTTGAGATATTGGAACGTTGGGGTTAATCAGCCGAAGGCCCGGACCAACTTGCCCCTACCTCTACATTTAACGTGCCACCACGTGTAAGTGTATACCCTTCGAGAATCTAGGGTTTCAAAACTATGGAGGTTTGGGGTGGTGTATTTGATACGTCGAAAGGAATGAAAGGCTGGAGCCAAGTGGTAGGATTCTGGGGTTTTAGGACTCCAGAGGATATGTGAGTAGAGAAAAGGGAATTCAACGCCAAAGTGCCAAATGATGAAATCCCTTAAGTCTAGGCGTTGAATGAGAGTGAATCTCAATCATTGAATTTAATGGTGGATTAATCTCCACCATAGATAAAGAAGTGCTAGGAAATCTAGGATTTTGGGACTCTGGGTGTTTTTCAGACCTAGATAGGAAGGACAAAGGGTCAAAGGCCCAGTAATCGTGAAGACAGAGGGAACATTCCTTGTAATTGGCCCTCTAGTGTCCATGTCATCGCTAATGGATGGAAAACTTGATTGAGACCATGCCAGGTAGGATGGTACGAATGGGGTGAACCCATGTGGGTGCCACTTGGCCTTTGACCAATGATGCTTGAAGAATTTCAGAAGGGAATAATTTCCAATCCAAATCTTGAATTTGAGCATGGTAACAATTGTTGGAAATCTCTTGACAAGAAAAAGGTGATGGGGATCTCACGAAGAGGATTCAAGATGATTCATAAAAGCAAAGTTTTGATGCCCCACCCCTTAAAAAGGTACTTTAGGGGTTGGGTGTATTACAGAGTGGAATTAGAGTGGGAAAAAACACTTGTCCTTCTTGGGCTCATGAACAAGTTGCATAAAAATATTATTATATAAATTTAAGGGGTAACACCCTATCTTACCCCATTCATAAGAAACTTAGCTAAACCACTGCTGAAGAGATGAATGCAAATTTCTGTTCTTTTTATGTGTTTTGAAAATATGAACTATGTGTTTCTAGTGTTCCAAGTAAACAAGCCGAATTCACCTTACAAATTGTAGATGTTGTTCATAAACTAGTAGATAATTAACTAACAGAAAATGTTTTATCAACACTCAAGCAGCCAGTGGACAATACAAAAACTATAGTGTAAAGGATGGTGACACACCATGAGTGGGGGGGGATATCCCACAATATAGAACAATAATTTGATGATATGAGGGTAGAGGAAACCCCTCCAGATTTGGCTGCAACCGTAAGAATCCTCATGGAGGAATTATAGATTTTTAAGGTTGACAATGAAAGGATAATAAAAGAACAGGAAAAAAAATTGAAATTAACACAGTCCTACTGCAAATCCTATCAGATATACAAAGGTTGTTGCAACATGGACCAACAACCATTCATGTGGACATACATCATACTAAGAAAACTCAAATTCCACATGAGATATAAAAGCATGGTCCTAAAAGTGGCCACATAAGGAGGAGAACCTAAAATAAGTCCCAACATGGAGCCAATAGACACTCAATGGAAGAATCCTCTGGTGAGGAAGCTGACAACTCCAAGGAATCTTCTAGTATAAAAACTAGTTCTCATTCCCAGAGGAGAAGAAAGAAGAGGAAACATTCCAAGAGCCCTGACCCTGAAGAGTTTAATAAATCCAAACCACCCACTTTCGATGGAGAAATTAAAAATGGGGAAGAAGAAAAAGATTGGCTACTAGGCTTGAAGAAGTACTTCAGAGTCCAAAACTAGTCTGAAAACTTAAAGGCTCGAATAGCCAATTTCATCTTGAATGGAAATGCCTCCATTTGGTGGGAGGGCCTTAGGAATCCATGAGAAGGACTTGTCAAGGAAACAATTTGAGAAGTAATTTAAGAATAAGTATCTGTCAAAAAAATACTTTGATGGGAAGACCAAGGTTTTCTATGAACTCAAGATAGGGAAACTTACGATAGATGAATATATCAACAAATTTCTTGAGCTGATAAGGTATGCGCCCTACATAAAGGATGAAAAGGTAAAGATGCAACAATTTATTAGTGTAACTCCTCAGTCCGTCTAGGACATAATTGAATTTGATGAACCAAATACTTTAGAGGACACTATCTGGAAGGCAAGGTACTACTATGAGAAATTCAAGAATAAGGAAGAACCTCATAAGGACTGCAAGAACAAAGGAAATTTGGGATTGAAGAAGAATGGGTTTAAATCCTCAAGATTTAAGAAAAATGGGAAAAGTTCTAAGATGATCCTTCCTACTAAAAGTGTATATCAACAAAATTTTCCATCTCAGAGTGGTAATAAAGCCTTTGGAATAGCCCCAGGTAAGAATGATAATACCAAAAGAGAACCCTTGAAATGTTGGGGTTTTGGAGAAGAAAATCTACTAAGGGACTTCCCACATAGGAAACAAGACAATAGGAGGGTCTACAACATCCAAGAGGATACCACAATCAATGATGTGGCTAGGAGCATGCCACAAATTTATGTAGCCTTGGTTAATAGACATGATGACCATTGTTGGGGTGAGAAAAAGGTATAAATATTCTCCCTGTTACCTTGGTTTATGATATATTCTTTGTTGACTTTTATATTGGTTTGAAGTAATTAGGGAATAAAATAATTAAAAATATCTTGAAAATTATATTAAATAATATTAGATATTTTCTAAACTTTGGGTTTTGAATTGCTTTGATTTTATGTAGAAATGGGCAATTGTTGTTAATTAAGGATAATCAAGTAGATCATGAATATGTACATACCATTGAATATTAAATAAATCAGGCACAAAATGGTTCAAGGAAGATCGATTTTTATGTTGAAATTTTCTTAAATAGTAAAAGAAATCCTGAGGATCTATTGATCCTCAGGATATCTTAATTCACTTGTCTTATTGTAATATATAAAGAGAGTGAACCATAGAGAGAGGGATACCAGAATTATGATCTCCTAAGTGTCGATACTATGTATAACAATAGAGTTGTAAATGACTTATAAATTATGGAATTAATGGAAGTTTCAAGTGTTCTGACCATTTCTGTATATTGAGTTTTTCATAACAGTATTTTCTGGAGACCATGGGCCCAGTCGACAAGAGCTACTATATTATCTGTAATTTATTTATTCCATGGTAATTTTGCGGGTTGACATTTCCTTTAATAGTTAGAATAGATTCATTAATGTGGTGTTTCTATTACAAATTTATTGTGTCATTCCATTCGCAGAGAGTAGATGTTCTATTTGGAAATTATCGATTGTTGTTCCATTACCGATTGTTGTCAATTTATTGCTTGCTGATTCTTTTCATTAAGTTTGCATTTGTTGTTCCTTTCATTAAGTTTGGATTTGTTGTTCTTTTCATTAAGTGAAAATTTTTTGTTCGTTCTTAAATCTAAATAGATCAATGTTCCTTTCAAATAGGTTAATTAATCACTGTTCTTTAAGAGATTGAATCATTGGCATTTTTTGTAGATTAAATTTTTGTTTCCTGAATAGATGGATGAGTTCAGTAATTAATTGATGTTTCTCTTCAAGGTGTGTTATTGCTCAAAATATATTTCTTGTTGATTGAATTATTAGTTTCGGGTTTTTTAGTTAATATGTGAAGAGCTTGATTGTTACAGTAATTTAGATGAATTCGGATTTACCAGAAATGAACTATCTACACGATTTAAAACTCTACAACTTATCTGCATAGATTTTGCTAACAATCTTGAGAGAAAAAAGGAATCCATGATTGATAAAATTAATGTTAGACTAAGGTTGTTTTTAGGACATATTTAGAAGCCAACATTTTGGTATCATTGCCGAGGAGATTTTCAAGGATAGTATAGGTTGCATCTCTGAAAGGGTGAGGTATTAAAAACGAAAGGTAAAAACTTGCGCAGGAAACAAGTAAAATGGTTGTGCCAATGCCTACCTTTAGCTGATGCATAGAGGTTACATAGGTGCATAGAAGTTTCTTCAGTGCGTATGAATAAGAATAAATAAACTGAAAAAAAAAAAACCTTACCAAAAACTACAAAATATCAGGGCTCGGTGGTCCCTAGAAGGAGCACTTTTGTAGATGAAATTATCCCAAAGGATGAATATGAAGCCTTGGCTAGACCTTGAAAAGGTTCTACCCGAGTCCCTCAAGAAAAAAATTCATCGACTGTAGCTCGCGCTGAGGTTCATAGTAGAAATGAAATAACTAAATAGAGTTTCCAAAGTAGACACACTCCACTTTTCGGTCCTTTAGGCGAGTGAAATTCTTGTAATTTGAGAGAAGGAGAAGGGGAGACTAGTGGAGTTGTCAAGGAAAACACAAAACCACCTGAACTTGGATCTCCTGTGATTCTGGAAGGAGAAGGAACACTTGAAATCCCAAACATAGCTAGTGTGGAAAAACCTCCTAACGGACCAAGTAATCATTGTTATGGAACTTATCAGTAAATGCGGACATAAACATATATCCTTAGATCCACCTAGATCTAGAACAAAACAAAACATAATATGATGCTTTCCCTGAGCTCTAATCATTGAGTTTACCATCAAACGAAAGATATGTGACATATTGTTTAAATTTCGCTTCATCTTTTCATCATCGTCTTAGCTCCACTCGAGTGCTC
Organism: Picea glauca; assembly: GCA_000966675.3. Classification (NCBI taxonomy): domain Eukaryota; kingdom Viridiplantae; phylum Streptophyta; class Pinopsida; order Pinales; family Pinaceae; genus Picea; species Picea glauca. The sequence goes on from JZKD02S1770955.1 coordinate 29,436, forward strand.
TTATGATATTAGATCTGCAAGAGAACACAAGCCAACCAAATTGAAAGCAATATAATATACTCAATGATAACTTATGTATGTGATCAAGGAATCATACAATAAAACAAATAAAGTTTTATTGGAAAGAAACATATTACCGTATCATATTAAAATGAAAGTGGAGATTACAACCAAATCCTCGATGTTGCAAGGTTCCCATCTGATGACCCTTTTCTCCAACACACACAGTTTCTCCAATCCTTGAATGAAGAAGATCCACAATGACTTGATAAACTGAAAAGAATCTCTCAAGAATGATCCAATGCAAAATTATCCATACAATCTTAGCCTTATTCAACCTTCATTAAACTTATCCCTTTCCATGATAAATCCCTCTTTATAAAGGGGAAAGAGAGATGGTTAAAGATATTAGGATGATCCCACCAAATCAGAGAAGCGAGTAGGATCCCAACCATACAGATTCCACCTCACCTTATAGAAGATCCCCTTCTAGAAATTTCATGAAGGGTGACTTTTTATTAGCCTTTTGACATTGTCGCACCCTAGTTGTAGGGTATCTTGCGAAGACTCTCAAACTAGCTTTAGGGAAGAGGGCGACGACCCTCTTTAATAAGGTTTTTGATAAGAGAAAGTCAGTCACCTTTCTCATGAAGATAGGCTCTTTTGGGAACATGAACACATCTTTGTCAATGGATCATCAAGATGACCAAAATAATGTGTGACAATCATCCACCCTGAGTAGAACTCCCATACCAAGAAATCCCTGAGGGTTATTGGAACATTTTTGACCAAATGGCACAACAAAATCAGTCGCGACCCCAAACCCACACTACCACTTTGGAATATCCTATAGTCAATCCGGTTTCCAATGCCCCAATGAAATCCATTCCACTATGGAATCTTCGAACCTTCAATTGATTGATATCCAAGGACACTGATGCGTTCTTATTCGAATTTGATGTCCTATGTAGAGGCTATGACTATACCTCTGAACTCCAGAAACTAAATCTATTTCCTTCCACTTTAAAAGGAGAATCTTTACGATGGTTTATGGGACTAGGGGGAGGAACTATAAATTCATGGGACAAAATGAAACAAGCCTTCCTTACAAAATATCAATACTATTGTACAACCAGGGATTTAAAGGATGAAATATTTAAAATGGTTTCAAAAGAAAATGAAACACTAGAAGAATATGTTGAAAGATTTCAATATAACCTGTAGAGTTCACCTTATGGTACACTACCAGGTGAGGTACTTAAAGCCACTCTAATAAAAGGTATGAAGGATGAATGGGTAGAGATGTTAAATTTTATGGGAAAAGGCGATATTTATCAAGAAACGTATGATGAAATTGTCTAATTGTGCATCAGGTGTTTGCGCAACAATACACGAACTATACCAAGAATATGAGGTCCCATCACCAAAAGTAGAAACATTACTAGTGGGAGTGTCACCCGAGAAGAAATTGGTAATCTTTTGGAAAATTTTAAAACTGACATTTTGGGTACTCTAACTACGCAATTGGATGTTCTACAGGATAAACAGAGACAGGAAGAACAAAAATAGTCATTGGCTATATTTTGTCCATGGTGCAAAAAGAAACATAGTCCACAGGAATGTCCCTTGGACATGGTTTGAACTTGCGTTATCTATGCCAAATATCACATGACAGAACAATGTCCATGACTTCCAGGACTAAAGGCCGTCTTTAAAGAAGTAGAAGAAGAAAAGGAACTGATATATCTGATGGCTTAGCGTTTCCAATGGAAGGCTCATCCCCCAGGTATGCTACAAGATCCTTCTTCTTTCTTTCCTGCACAATATAATCAACACCATAATCCTGGAAATACATGGCAGGGAAAACCATTTGTTAACCTCACCTGGAAGTCTCAACATTATCCTATTGTACCTTGGAAAAATCAATCAGTTGCCACCCCTTCTTGGCCTAACCTATAGTACTCTACCCCATTTTGGCAGAATTCAAATAATAGTCCCTATCCTTCACAATGGACTAGCAAAACTTTCCAAGCTCCCAATTGGACTGAAAACTAGCATCCCCTAATGGGAATGACTAATAAACCTATGGGAATGGTCCCAAAATCTCCACTTCAATTTCCTCAAAATCACCGACCTCAAGTATGCCCCCAACTATGAGCTCAACCCAACCCGAATCCTAATAACAGACTAGTCCAACTCGTGCAAATTGTCAATAATTTGGAAGGTGAAATGAACTTTGTAGGATGAAATGAGCTTCGGTTAAGGTCATGGCATGTAATTTATCCTAAGGAAAGTAGAATTCATCAAGAACAAGAGAACGAGAAAGATAGAAAACCAACAATAAATCCATCAACTTTGGTTATAACGGAAGAAGCAGAACAAGGGGAAAACATGGCTGAGCAACCAATTCTTGATAAAAACATAATTTCTTCTCCCCCATTCCCTGAAAGGATAATGATAGCTAAAATAGATGTATATCCCAACTTTTATATCGTCGGGGAACTAAAATATTTATGTGTTAAAATCCCACTCCTATAGGCTATACAAGATATTCTTATTTATGCAAAATTAATTAAAGAATTATGTGGGAAACATCCCAGAAAAAAAACTAAGAATCCATCAAATATTCATGTGGTAGGAGCCTTATCCGATATCATTTTAGGAAAATAGGAGCCAATCAAGTACACAGACCCATGAAATCCTGTGGTAATAGTTTAGATATAGGGCTTCTCTTTCTCAAATACACTAGTTGATTTGGGAGCAACCATGAATATTCTAACCACCAATACCTGTAACGTCCTGGGTATCACCTCCTACCAAACAACTTAAAATTTCTTATAATTGGCTGATAGATTGATGGTTAAACCATAAGGCACATTACAAGACATAGAAATCTCAGTCGACTCTTGGGAATACCCAATTGATTTCCTTGTTACTAACCCAATAAGTAGACTAGATGGACACCCATTAATATTAGGGCAACCGTGGCTAGCAACAACAGATGCATACATAGGATGTCGCATAAGAAACATGACAATTTCTAGAGGAAGTACTATAAAAAACCTTATCTTGTATCCTCTAGCCAAACCAAGTCTGCATGTCATACACCAGTAGTTGAAACCACCTATATATCTGGAAGAAAACACATGCCCTCCTCTCACACTAGAAGAAGCTCTTGGGATAAAAAATCAATTAGAAGATGACATGATCAACAACTTCATTAACAACCCAACTGTTATAGGTAACCAAACATGTCAAATGCTAAAAGCCACTTTAGACAATGAAGTGCAGGGAGATTCTTTGTAAGAATTGATTGATCAACATATTCCCACTACTGCTGACCATAATAACATTTCAATTGAAAGTGTATCAGGAAGGTTTCTAAATATTAACGCCAATTTGAATGATCAACAACATAAAAAATTAATCCAGATCCTCTCTAAATACCAACAGGATTTTTCTTGGGAATATTATGACATGAAGGGCATCGATCCCCAACTATGCACACATCATATCTATATCGAAAAATATGCCCGACCCATCCGACATCATCAATGCATATTAAACCCTCATCTTAGGGACATTGTGACACAAACACAGATGCACTCTATGTCCGCTCACAAGATCATTCAATCACTTCCCGAGCCGAAGCGTCTCTTTTGATCCCCACGGGAATCGCTATTCACAACAATCCACAGGTCCTTCTTGCCCTGTCATGGCCTCTACAAGTGCCTGTGACGTTTCCCTCCAAAATGGAGTACGTGTTTCCACAACAGGAAATACAATGATTGGGCTTCAGGGTTTTCTGTTTTCCAATGTCGAGAACCTCTATTCTAGCGATCAACCGGTTGCCGATTACCTGAAATGCACCTTCAACATTTAGCCCCTAGGCTATCTCTGGGCCCACATGACCAATTCTCATATGACCGTAGCCATATGTCCTTCGGGATTTGTTGATGCGAGAGCCCGATCTTTTGTCCTCTCGACTGCCAAAATGCCGATACGCGAAATGCCGATATGGTGCTTGTCCCGACCTTCTCTCCTCCTTTCACTATTTCGAGTTTTAAAACAACAAAATACTTCGACGCCTTGTCCTTGTAACTCCCAAAGCTTCGATTCCCAATTTCCCGAAGTGACGTCAGCTGACCCTGCAATGGAACCTTCCACCTTGTCGAGGTTTCAGACTTTGTGGTATCACAAATTTGGATACAAAACTCTTCTGTCCTCTTAAATCCCCAGTGACTGAAATCCCGGTGGATTCCTTGATCTCCTCCATGTGTCCCAAATGGATGGATGGCTCTGATGTGTTTCAGGGTTTTCTCCCTGGAGATTTCCGATCTCCTATCTTCGAGACTTTCGATATCCCGAACATCGATATCCCAATGCACCAATGCCTTTCGAGACTTTCACCCTCCTGTTCACAAAGTTTAAAACTCATGTAGCTCATGTCAGATCCAACGACTGACGGGTAATTGTACCAAGATCTGATGGTCCATATCCTTTCTCCTGTGCGCTCCTCTGTTGCACTACCTCCTGGTCGTGAAATCTTCTCAACAGTCTAGATCTCTTTGGCTGAATCCAATGGAAGCTTTTGCTCCTCCCGAGCTTCTGCACGTTCTTCCCAAACTTGGAAGAATTTCAATTTTTCAAAGGCATCAACCTTTGCCTTCTTTCTTCTCTACTAACTCTTCAAATTGAGTCCTCCCGAGCATATATGAAAACGTTGTCTCTCCTGAGATTTGGGAACTCTGAACTCTTCAAAGAGTTCTGCGGCTTCTGCACTCCTTGCAGTTATGCTCTGTACATTGAAAGAACTACTCCTCCTGAGATTTTATCTTCGAACCCTTGAAGGATTATTCAAATCCCGTGCCCCATCATGATCTCTGCACACATAAAGCGCTATCTCTTCTGAGCTTCTCTTCTCGAATCATCAAAGGATTTTGATGTCTGCACTCCTACAGAGTCTTCGCACACACACAAAGGTGTTGTCTCTTATGAGATTTCCTGCTCCTTATAACTTAAGGGAATAAATATTCTTTCCTTCTCCTGTAGATGGAGAATTACGAGGCCCTTTTGGTGCTCAGTCTACTCAAGAAACCTATTGCTAAGTATTTGTGGGTATTCAATAACCCTATGAATACGCTCAATTCCCACTTGGCCGAGCCTCTTATAGAACCCCTCAGAGCTTTCACCTTCTTCTGAACTCAACAGAATCCCTTTCGTGCACTTAAAGTACTTACTCCATGCCCACCTGGAAGAGTATCAATAATCCTCC
>JZKD02S1770955.1:34720-45077 GCA_000966675.3 Picea glauca
AACAAAGCCATTGATACCATACAAATTGATTGGGTTCTAAATATAAAGAAGCAATTCGTACCTTTTGTGTATGTGGCACATTATGTAGATCAAATAATTGCTCCATCTGAAGTATACATGTGATTGGGTCCTTTCCATCAAACCTCCTCATATTGATCTGAGGAACTTGGTTGGTCTTCAAACCAAAGTTGGAATTTCTCCATTCTTGATTCAACTTCCTTGTGTCCTCATCATGAATTTCATGGGATACATTTTCACTTTTAGGTGTCCTCTCTAGTATGAAAATTTTCAATCCTCCCATGATCTCCCCTTTTAAACCTTCCATCATCTCTTGTAGTTCATCTTTTGTTACTGTCTTCTTTTGTAAATCATTTATGTCCCTACGCATTTCTTCACCTTCATCAAGAGTCCATGTAGGATTATCTGGAGGCTTATTTGGTGTAGAAGTTCCCTTTTTGGGTGGCATGTTGGTCAAGTATCACTTTTGAACCTTGATTTTGAGGTGGTTCTGCTAGACATTATTTCTCCTATTGTATCTCCAAAGTTTCATCCCTTATGGGTATGAAACTTTTTTTTTTGTAGTTATTTTATATTTCTTCTCTGCAATGCCACAAGTCATATCCAAATTGGATGTGCCAAGTGGAATTTACGGTAACTTCCCCACAACTTGCTGATTTTTGGTCTTTTCGAGAGATGTCACTTGTATAGCATGCCCCACACAAAATAATTGTTATTAAATTCTAAAACTTGTACCAGAAATACTATAGACTGTCCACTATCCAATGCAACTAGTCTCACTCAATTTGGATACTCTAGGAAGAAGTTATTATTGTTTTACCTAGAACACCTTCTTGAGACTAGTCAATAGGACTAGTCCAATACCCTATCTTCCATAGGGTGTATCTACAAATGTAAGATGAACCAGAAGTTGAACGTTGTATCACATATACCTTACTAATTTCTGTGAATATCCTCTGGATTTTAGGGTCTGAAACGTTACATAAAAAAATTATAGTGAAAATTCCGCAATGACTCAGTTCAGGATGATTCCAGAACCCTATCTTGGACAGGTCGTATCTCTGAAATTATAATGCCTCAGGAGCTTAAATTTTAACCCAAAGTACCTTGATCTATCTACTAAATATCCTCCAATATGTTCCTTATGAAACATTGTAGAAACAAAGTTATTGCGAAAATGACAAGGTTTCTCAGATGTAGCAGAGAAACCCCAAGACCTTGAGCTCTGATACCATATGTTAAGAACCAAATATCAATATATAATAGAAAAACCTCAGAATAAGTACTCAATTCCTTGAAAAAGAGAGAAACTCAGATAATAAACCTCTTCGAGGGGGAAACCTCCTTATGCCCACATAAATGTACAATTCCAAGATGATTCCAAATGAAAATGTCTCCCTGGTATATATAAGAGACTAGGAGGTATAATTAAAACTAATGGAATAAATATGACATAAATAAAATAACATTACTAATGTAATATGCCCCAATTAAGGGGTAATGAGCCAATATTAGGGCTTAACATTATCGTGCTCATAGATTTCATTTCTTTAAGATGAGGTTACCATTCTTTCTATATTCAAAACAAGGGAGGATAACAAAATTATGATAAGTGGCATATTTATAAAACTCGTACATATTAGGAATATTTAGAATTTCTTCCTTAACACTTTGGATATTGTTATTTGGGCTTTCACTTTACACAAAATATATGATTATCATTCATTTCCATGATTAATATTAAGTTTCTTTGGAAAGTATTAACGGTTTTTCTACTGAGTGGCGGCGACGTAATAATTAACCCATTACTTGACTATCCATGATATTTAAGTTCACACATACGACTGATCGAGGTCGACCTTTCAGTCATTGGGGGGGTGGAAATTTTGCATGATTATCTAATCCATAATGATTACAGATAATGGGAAATTACATAATCTTTTTATATACACCATTTCTGTTATGCAATTTTTTCCATTTCCAATAACTTTTTTTTATAGGCTGGTCTAACAAGTTTCACAGGTGGGAACGATAGTTGTGTCGATTTTCTTGCAGAAAATATGGGTGGTCGAATTATTCATCGTGAACCTACACTACTATGAGTTACTAATCAGGCTAGGTAAATTCTAAACCGTTTAGGATGGACACAATGTTTTAACAGGTTGCACAGATTTGATACAAATATTGTGTTGACATTATTCCAAAATCTATAAGTGGGAATCTCAATACTTTGGGGCATACAAATACCATTCACTAACACCATCATATCCAAGGTTAAAATATTTCCAAATGAAGGAACAAAATGGACTGGTAAATACACAACACTCAAGGAAGCTATGGAAACCTTTGCAGAACCAGGGGAGGAATTTGACAAGAAAGGAAAAGGACTCAACCCCACTTCTCTTAGTGAACTTTGGAGGGATCTAGCAGGTGTGGTGCAAAGATAATTTACATGTTATGGAAAATATGATGTCGTGAAACCTCTCCAGCTCAAGTTGTTCACAACATTAAAACAATGGTTAGCCTGAAATCTTCCATTTCTTTTAAATAACATTTTGCATGAGGCAGTTGAAAAAAATTGAAAAGTTAAAGACCCTAATATCATAATCAATCATCATGGGCTGGTAAAACTAATAGTATTCATGGCATTAAATCATGCAAAAATGAAATGTGAATACCTAATTGAGCTCAATAGACCCTTACAAATAGAGAAACCGGAAGTTCCCAAGTCAGAAATCCAACCTAAAATTCCCCCATAAGGAATTGAGGTAGTTCAGTCAGAGGGAGATAGTGCTCAAAAAGAAATACCAGCCACCCATACTAAAATTAAAATAGAACTTATTCAGTTGGTAGATGAGAAGTCAAAAAAAGAAACTAAGAGTATGCAAGCAGAAACATCAAAAAGGACAAGACAAAGAACATCTTTTGTTCCCAAAATCCCTTTTGTTAAAATAAGAAAAGGTAGAAAGAAAATACAACTTGAAAACACTCAAGAGACTGTGCAAACAGAAGAGTCGTCACATGAAAACCATGTAGGGAAGCATGATTATTTATTTGGAAGATATGAAGAGGAAATGCCCCAAGTGTTAGGAAATTTGGGAATGTCTCTTACTAAAGATACAGACGGCCCATAAGAACCCCAAGCTCCAACCTATCCTCCTTCAAACTCTGTCTTTGATCATCCTGATATAGAGATGCCATCCTCTCCTATGAGGGAATCTCCCGATGTAGCAAAACAACCAAAACCTCAGTTCAAGGAGTGCAGTCCTTTTGAGCAACAAGAATGCCCACAGGATATAGGGAATGAATTTCCAACTGATCAAGATTGTGAAGACCTTGAAATTCCCCTTGGACATAAAGAAACAACAGAAGAAGGCAATAACCAAATCAGAAAAATGGAACATGAAAATAAGGAATTGAGGAGGAGGGTCAAGAAAATAAAGGTATTAAAACAAAAAGTTGGCAGATTAAAGGAAAAAAATAGATAACTTAAGAAGTAGCTGGAACAGTTTGACAAATCCTATAGGAAGAAGAAATCTAGGAGAGTTAGAATACAGGGAATAAATCCACTTCCTAGAATGTAAATTCATACTCACTCTGTTGAAACACAAACAAATTTGCATGCCCCCTCGGAATCAGCTGAAACAGAAACTCAGATAGATGCTCTAGTAACAGTAGAAAAATTTGTTCAGACTGAAGAGGTGCTTCATTCCTCTGAACATGATGCCACTATCAAAAGATTGGAAGTAGAATTGGAACAATCCCAACAAACCTTAACCCAATTTTAAAATGTAATGGTGACAACAAAAAAGCATAAAAAAAATTCCAAACAACTTTGAGCAATGTCAACAATTGAAAATGAAACCTTTGTTGATCTCAGCAGAGAAAAAGAAAAGGTAAAGAAGGTGCAGGTTCAACTTGATGGAGCTTTGGAGCAAATCAAAAGAATTTTCTCTATTTATTCTGATATATTATCTTACAGGGCCCCTACTAATAATTATTCCTTATTTTTATTGGAATGATATCTGTTATTAAAAGTGAGATCCATTAGGGCAGGGACACGTTCTGAGTTTTCCACTGTCTCTAATTTTGTTTCGTGTTTCAAAGAACATGATGATGTAGTAAAATGATTTTTTTGTGAATTATATATTCATAATTTCATTCTAGAAGAAAAAAGAGATGAGAACCCCAATCCATTTACTAGGGATATCCAATTTTAGGCCTTTTTATCTTTTTCCAAAAATAAAATTAGATGGGCCAAGGCACATAAGGTCTTTATGAAAAGAGAAAATGGGCTAGATGTATGGGTCAGAGGAGAACCTTCTAAACCCTTTGACACCATTATACAACATAGAACATTTATGAAGAGGGAAAAGGTTGTGGAATATTTAGCTACCATCCATAGACATGTTGTATATTCAGGGCTACCGTACTTTGGAGAAATTAGATAATAACCCCTTTCTACTGCCAAATTAAGATGGAGTGTCTCTTCAAATGAAATTAAGAACAAGGAACCATTTGGTTTTAGGAATTTTCAAACAACTTCACTAAGATTAGAAAAGTATGCCAATATGATCATGGAAGCAGGGCCTTCCTGGATTGGATGAAGGTACATTCCCCCCATTATTTGGTATCCTCCAGAGGGTTATCAAAGTGTTTATGAACTCTGTAAGAAAAAGGAAGAAGTTTCTTTTGAAGAACTTAAAGGTAAGCATGGTTTCTCGAGGTCCAGAGAAGAGACCTCTCCACCCTACAGTCTCACTACCTTGCATATGAACTCTCTTGTTTCATGAGGACATGAAAAAAGGTAATATGGGGGGTATGTTGGGGTGAGAAAAAGGTATAAGTATTCTCTCTATTACCTTGGTTTATGATATATTCTTTGTTGACTTTTCTATTAGTTTGAAGTAATTAGGGAAGATAATAATTAAAAAAGATCTTGAAAATGATATTAAATAATATTAGCTATTTTCTAAACTTTGGGTTTTGAATTGATTTGATTTTATGCGGAAATGGGAAATTGTTGTTAATTAAGGATAATCAAGAAAATCATGAAGATGCACAGACCATTGAAGATAAAGAAATCAGGCACAAAACGGTTCAAGGAAGGTCGATTTTTATCTTGAAATTGTTGGAGTTACTTCACACACACCTAGGATTTCCTTTTCCTAAGGTTTTTCCTTGTTTATTATTCATAATTATTCATTATCTAGTCTCCTATATTTTAAGGGAGAATATTCCATCTGGAGAATATTCTCTTTCAGTTGACACTTCAGTTTGACTAGTTGAGTTGAGTTTAGATATTGCATTGGTTTTATCACCATGAAAAATTGGGATCATCACCATGATAATTCAAAATTTCCTTGGTATCATCACCATACTAGCGTATTACCCTTGATTCCCTGATTTAACTCCTCACTACTCTCTGTTCAGTTAGTTAACTGAAGACTAGTTGACTAGTTAACTCAACTAGTTGGCAGTTCACTCCCGTAACTGCCTGAGAGACCAGACTAGGTGGCAGTTCACTACCGTAACTATTGATGTGTGTCCATATCACTCTAGACCACCATTATGTCACATTGGTTTTCCTCTAGTGCACACTCATTGGTTTATACATAGTATATCATGTGTAAATTATTCATTATTCATAACGGTTAATGAGAATTCTTTCATTCTTTCTCTCCTCCTTCTTTCTCCAATTCTCTCTAAAAATATGTGTATTATTGTTTATCTAGATATATTATATGAAGGTTCAACAAATTTACATGGTATCAGAGTCGATGGACTGCTAAGAAAAAGCTACACCAAAATTTTTTCCAGGTACAAAAGATTGAAGACAACAGAAATATGGATTTCCAAAAAGAATTTGTTCTTACACCTTACAACTATTTTTCACGGAAGGAGAAAATAACCATACATATACAAAACATAGGGTTGTATAGGTTAATATTGAATATAGATATATAACTGACATCATCCATATAAAAATCCAAGTATTTAAATCGCATGGATGAGGCACTCAGAACAATTTGAAGTCTTATTTCTCCCAATCTCCTTTTTCACATATCTTCCTGTAAAAATCCCAATGAAGCCTGGAATACCCTGGAGGGGATATTTGGAAAATAGGATGAGATGAGGGGACACATTCTAGAGGTGTATGTGCTCACATTGTATCTAAAAATATTCGAAAATATCCAATATTTCTTTAAAAAATTCAAGGATTTACTGTCGCAACGCAAAGCTTGCGGGGTAGATAAATTGAAGGAGGAGAAACAAATGGTTCTCACCATTATCTCAAAGATTGGTCCTTAATTATCTGTATTCATATCCACATTCCATTCTGTCAGATTCTCCTTTAGATCCACATGGAATATGCTTTCTCTTGAGGACTTTATCGAATCCTTGACACAAGAGCAAACCAAGCTCATCAACATGGCCACAATCAAAGGCCCAAGGGAGAATGAAATCACTGTGCATGATGGAAACCACAAATATCATAAATATAAATAGAAAGATAAATAGAAATCTCATGCACATCCAAAGAAGGAAGGCTACACAAATCCCTTCACCGATGCCTCCAGATCCAAAGGGGAAAAGGGAAAAAAAGGGGAGAAATGAACATACTATCACAAAGGATTCCATTCAGAATACACATGCATGCAAAAAAAAAAAGATCGGATGTCTCAAATACTTCAAGAAAAAAACCTTGGAGATTGTATCCCTAAGGGTATTGTTGAGCAGTCAACACACCCTAAAATTCTATGTTCATTTTTTACTTTTTTGTACCACTTGATCCTTTACACTGTCTGTTTTGCCTTCAGTATGAAACTAATACTTGTGCTTACTTTTTATGTTCATTCTAAATCCTTCCTGAATATATAGAAAGGAATCGTATTAATCATTAAAGGATCCTTAATAAGCTACTTAGGAAATCGACACACTAAAGCTTTCCATGACGCGGTTAGGAGTTTGGCATCGATAAATGTTAAAGATGATGAAAATCATTTGAGAAGTTTAAAATAGCTGAACACCGATCTTGATCAGCATCAAGATGAAAATCTTTCTTTTTACGATTGATCCTTGGTAGAGGTATTGCCGAAGACCGACCCGTTCGACTTCGACAGGAAAAAGAAAAGGTAAGCATCACACAAAGAGAAGAGAAGTATCACCGATTACCGACACCCGACATGATTTCAGCGTCGGAGAATTACACAATAAAATACACATTAATTTTACATTTTAAAGTGCCAATCCTCGACCTCCACACAGGAGAGATACGATGTGATGAGACATTTTACCCATGGATTCGTTAGGTACGGTGCATTTAAAGTTTGAATAAGATTGCGGATCACGCATTAGTTGCTAATCTGTGTGTGGATCAAAGGAACCCATTTTAACTTTTCGATACAATGCATCTGCCTCCGTGCCTCCACCGTTAATCAGTTAGGATTTAATTGCAGAGAATCGACGGTAGTTTCATTTTGAATTGTATTTATTAGTTGTATTAACTGATTGATATGATGGATAGAGTCTCTCCAGTTATATGATGTCAAAGTCATTATGCATGATCTTATTCTATGCAAAAAAGTTTTCAGAACGAACAGAGGAGCAGGGTCGGCAACCCGGATAAGCCGTCCAAAGTTCAGTAAGCATTAGACAACTTTCTTAGCAAGCATTACAGGTATGTATCCACTTGTGGAGTTTTGTGTTTCAGTTTATGAGTTCACAAACTGACACTACTCTGTACACATGTTTAAAGGTTGTTTTAATTGCAGGAACAATGCCTCCAAAGAAACCCTCCACCAAGAAATCCACAAGAGCACCAAAGGCACAAGAACTAGAATCAGGAGAGGGATCCTCCCCAACAGTTGCAAGACAATTATAATTCTCCCCAAAATCAGTGCCTTTCATCAAGACAACTTCAAAGGAGGCCTTCTTCAAACCTCTGGCCTTCGAAGACACAAAGCCAAACATTGGAGCCAAAACAACATTTCCTTGATGGGAAGAATTGTTTAAGAAAATCAAGAAAGAATAACCCCTCGAGTAGACCCCGTACAACGATCCTGATACAAGGAAGCTCGTTGATGATGTCCTCCCAAACATCCATATAGATTATCTACACATGGTGGCAAGACGAACTCTAGTGTTTCCTTTCATCGAGATCCTAAAGTGGCTCATTGATCACACCAACATGCATAAATGTTTAATCAATGATGATATTGGTGGATGCATTGGTGTTTTCTTGCCATTAGAGTTTGAGAGTTACTACAAGCTCAGGGAGTCGGAAGAAAAGCTAAGCACTGATTTCATTTTGAGTTTCTATGCTTCACATGATACCAACAAAATCATGGCATCGTGGTGGAGGGAAGACAAAAAATTCATGAACCGGACCATCGACTAGTACCCAACGACCAATCTAAGATAACCATACATATACTTAATGGCTCTTCTCTGTAGGTTACATGAGGAGAAGGATTGCTCCCAGTTTTCAGAGGCTTGGATGACCCTAGCCTATACGGTATCCATTTCAGGCATGGGTTTCAATTGGGGTGCCATCATCTCCAAACAGCTAAGCACCTACATAAGACAGGCCCATGCACCAAAACTATGGGGAAACCCCCTCCTTCTACATGGCCTCGTATCTGTTAGACATCATCTGCACTAGGAACGTTTTTCCTAGAATGAACTTGAACTGGTACTCTTCAGAGCTCCCAGTCCATGTATACTTCAGCATTTTATGGGATAACAGGTAAAAAAAATCCTATACCCTTATCTGTGAACAGTTTATTGCACGTATATATTTTTTGTTGTTCAGGACAGAATTCCCTAGGTTGTCAAAAGAAACAAAATGGGTTATATCCAAATTGGGTTATATCAAAAATGGGTCACTGGTATGTATATGAGCATGAAACCTACATCAGGTTTTTCAAAGCCATAGGGGCACCCCATTTGTTACCCACATATGTTCCCGACCGACTAGTGTTAGGGGAAATTTTCTACGAGACCATCTTGCAAGGATACAATGCCACCTTAGTAAAGGATAAGAAGCGGGCTTTCATATCATATAGGTCTCATATTGGATTCTATATGGTCAAAGACATCTCACATGCTAAGAAAGAAGGGTTAAGTCAATTGGAATTTTGGTTCCAAACTCGCCAATTTCGCAAACATGATCCCAAGGGACTAGTCTCGCAACATGCATCACATGTATCATCCTATTGGCCCTATGCCCACGATCAGTTCGAAGATGAAAAATTCATCAAAAATGCCCAATATTGGGATGAAGTGATATCAAGAAGGGCTAATCCTCGAACAACCAGATTCAAGGCCATGAGTTTGGAAGAAAAAGAGACGTCTTTGGAGCACACAGCTCAAGAAATTATTAAGGCTCAGGAAGGAACTATAGCATTTGAACCCGATGAGGGAATAGGTTATCCCCAAGAGGGAATCAAGGTGGTGACAGTTTATCAGGAATCCCTGGTACAAATCAGGGATCTCCCTGAATATCAATTTGCACAAGAGATGGGTGCACTTTTATACCAACAAGGCCAGCTAGTAATGAAGTGGATGCAGGATGATCCATACCTTATCATAAGACCTGTGATTTCAAATACTATCCAAAGCGCCCCGACAAAGTCAAGTGGACCCAATACCATGAATCCTGACAACATCAATGGGTTAGGTAATCCTGAATCTTCAACATCATCGGTCCATTCCTTGGAAGGTGGGAAAAATCAAATAGATACAAGCCAGGTCTCGATAGAAACCCAAGCACCTCGACCCCTAAGAAAACTTATACATATATATAGAGATGACGAGAGTTTCGAGTCATCTCATGCCACCCCGGTGTGTGTCCAAGAGGAAGGGGGTCCTAAGAAAAAATATTCCCCTCAGCTCGAGAAAACCTCTTCCCATCAGCTTGAGTTTCAATACCAAGAGGTCTCGCAAAAGGAAACATAAACCAAAAGTGGCCTTGACACAAAAGGACCCAATGAATCGAAAGTCGAGGTGAATCTGAATGAAGGGCTTGAACCAGAGGAGATAAAGAAAGGATCTCCACAAAAATAAATCAACATTTCTGTGGCTGATGAGCAAGTAACAATCCTATACCTGATACTTCCATTATGCCCAATTCTCAAATCCCCGACGAGCGATAAATGGGAGTTGGACCTGCAAGATACAAAAAGGAAGTTCAAGATGTTGATACTGAGAGGGGGGTGAATTAGTATCAAGTACAATTTTAAAAACCTTTTACAACTTATACTTAAACCATTCAATTATATCCAATGAGAAATGAACAATAGTATAAGAGTTACACCAATACACCACAATACACCAT
>JZKD02S1770955.1:49017-95677 GCA_000966675.3 Picea glauca
GGTGTTGTATCTGCATGTGCATTTTCCTTCATGTCCAAATAACTTCATCAATATTGTGGTCCAAAACCCATGACTAGGGTTGACATCAATGACAACAACCAATCTTCCAACACAAGAGTCCAACCTTGAACAAATATAAGCCACTGGTAGTTTGGGAAACAAACTAACATGGGGCGATCAACAGATACTAGAGCCAATAGACAAGGTAGTAGATATCTATGTGATATCCTACAATCAGAAGAGAAAGACCATTGTCCAAAGGACTGAGAAGAAAAGAAGGATCTTGTTGGATCACTCCATCCTGGTTACTACAGAGGAGAACTTGATCAACAAACCAGACACTCGAACGTCTAAACAGATTGGCAGAGGAAAATCCCTCTCAGATGCCACTTTGGACAGAGCCAAGAGAGATGAAAAGGAACTAGCCTCCGCCCTCAAGGAGCTTGAACACTTGCGCCATCTTTCTGAATACTATAAAGGAGCCATGCAGACCACTGTGTATCTAAAAGGTCATTTCATAGGAGTTTACAACAAGATTAAGAAGGAGAGAAACCTGTTAATTGAAAACATAGATGAGTTCGAGGAGGACACTCCCATGGCACTCACAACTTGCAAGGAGATGGAGCGATGGTATGAAAGGGCACATCAAGTGGTAGAAAGACTCGAGTACATTGAGGCAGTCCAGCAAGGCTGAGATAAGGAAAAACATGGAATTCAGGTGATAGGAAAAAGTAGTCTCAATTGCATGAAGCAATTAGTCGAGTATTGGGCCAAGATGTCTTGGCACCCACATAAAGAGATCCAAGAGCAATGGACGAGTTGTAATAATCATAGGGGTAAAATTAAAAAAATAATGAAGGATGTTGGGCTCCCCAAGTTCGACACCCCCAATAATTTCATTGACTTGAACAACATGGTCAAGATCCATGCCGAACAATATACGCTATGGACCAAAGAGTTTGCGAAAATAGTCGATGCGAAGCTAGGGCAAGTATGAAAATTCACCAAACATCTGATCAGAGCCTGATCCATGCTAAAACAACTGAAATTCAATTTAGTAAAGTACTGGGTGCATCCAATAGACATCAGTGGAATATACACGGCCCCGATGGAACAACATAGATTTCCATTGGCTCAAACTTGTGAAAATTTGTTTGTCAGCTAGACTGAATACGAGAGCAGTCATCCTTTCCAAGAAGTATCTCAAGATGACTGTTAAAGAAGCTATTAGAAGATAACACCATGTGGTGATTTGTGTTTTGTTTAAACTGTAATTAGCCATTAGTTTCAGTTAGAACTCTATATTATAAATAAAGACATTGACCAATTAGCAAGGGGTCGATTGTTGTTGTAAGAACTCTTTCTTTTGGTTGTTAATAATTATTTTGAGACTGCTACGAATTGAGAAGTCCTTCTAGACCAAAGATAAACTATTTTCATCAAATGCATGTGATTGGACTTGTAGAAGAATTACTTCCTATCCTATTTCATGAATGATGTAGTAATGAGTAAGAGCAATTAATTATGTTGTCAAGTTATCTGGTGCAATGTTTTGATGTTATTTTATTTAATGATGAAGATAAATTGTTGTGTTATTATGTAATGTGTGGTTATGGTAGATGAATTATTTTCCTTTCCATCATCTTCTTACATATATGCTTTCTTTATGATAGTTAGTTTCTTAGAAAATAATTAGATGCTCACATGGTTAATGTATTAGTACTAGGTATGTGGTATAGAGTAATTGTCTACATGTATAGAAGTGGGTTATCCCAAGATTAAACTCTTCCCAGTAGTTAAAATTTAATCTTGTTAATTGTCAAGTTGGTTTACACTGGCTTGCATATCTCATATCAGCCCCACCCAAGAGAAAATACACAAGAAAAAAGTCATAACGGAAGGAAGATCCTTCACAAAGAAACACAAATCCCATCAATAAATTGGCCAAATTCTAAGATCTGGAGAACCATTCCATTTTAAATGCTACAGAGTCTAATTGGGCATCAGTGGTGGGTTTGGTTCCTACTGTTGAGTCAATGGATTTAGGTCCCATCAACAGAACTGGTGCAAGAAGGAGGGCCTGAGAATGAATGGTTGAATATATATTTTATCTATCATTTCAAACAGCCTACAGATTCATAACAGCCCACATGCATGGCTATTCCATCACAAGACATCTCACAGACGTTGAGTATTCCTGAAATGGATAACTCACCCCAGCCCGAGGAAGAACCTTTTCACCCTGAAATACCTTACTCTCTTCCTCACGAGGAAGTGAATCAATTTAGGAGAATCACTAGAGCCTATGCCCGACAAATCGATGTGTTGTCCTTAGCTCCCATCCTCCCTGGAAGTAAACAACAAAGCAAACTAGTGTTTAGAATTTTCGATGAATTTTTCGTACACTCTGTAGAAGACTTAATATATTTTACAATTACCCAAATCCAAGAACCTCTCGATCTGATACCCAAAACGCCAGCCGTCGATGTCTCTAAAACAAACAAATTTTCAGAAGAAGAAGAGTTCGACTCAGATTTTGAAGATATGGAGGGTAATAATAACCATGAGGAAGAAAGAGAAATCCCTCTTCAGAACAATCATCCCTAGTTGGTTGGAGATGTCGTGGTCCTCCCCGGATGAATACATAATCTTCCCTGGCATCTGGAGAAACTACTTCCTAAGTATGACCCCGAAACTTCAGGATTACCTGAAGATCACATTAATAAGTTCATACTTGTGATCATACTTATGAATTCTCAACATGAAGACGTAGTCTGCAGAATTTTCCCCTACACGTTCGAAAATTCAGCTTCCATGTGGTATTTCAACTTTCCAATAGGATCGGTAACCAACTGGACTAAGTTCCAGAAATATTTTTTAGATAAATTTGTAGAGGAAACTACTATGAGAGCCCTGATGGCATATTTTTTCACAACCACCATGATTCTGAAAGAAAGAGTAAAAGATTTCAATCAGAGATTCACAACCATCTTAAACAAATTCCATCCCGCGGTGAAACCAACTCAAGAGTTAGAAATCGAGGTTTATGCCAACGTGCTGCCAACCTCTATTTCTATGTTTGTAAAAAGAGTCGATAAGCAAACCCTGGCAGAAAATTTTGAAGAGGCCAAGACAATAGAATTCCAGATGAAAGGATGTAAAGAGGGCCAGGTCTCCTTAGTGAAAAATGAAATCCAACCCCCCCAAGAGAGGACTCCTTCTGACTAGACCTATTTGAACAGACTCCCGACAAAGGTAATGGTGATATAGAATATCTCCAACGCATGGTGAAGAAATTATCGAATGAAATCATAGACATGAAGAGAAATGAAGGGGAGGAAAAACAAGGCCAAAAGCACTATAAACCTTTATTTAAAAGAAACCCTCCTTTCAAAGAAATTGAACCTCCCCTCGCTAACTTAAATATCGATCTAGGGAATGTCACGTCTGATTCTTTTTGTACTTATCATCAAGAGAACCACTCTGAAAGAGACTTCCCTCAATGGGTACATGCCATAAATTTGATGGCCAATCGGTTTCTAGATGAAGTCTCCCTAGTCGAACAACCAAGCAGTTAGATTATGAATATGGTAGACCAGGAAGAAGTTGACCCGCCACAAGACACAACCATGTTGATATGGGATCCTGACCTGATCATGCCTTCCAACAATCTTTTTGAGTCTTGGGAATAACCCGCGAAAGTTTCGGCAATACAAAGACGCAGTAAGGGTCTTCCTGACTCAAAAGATACCAATGCCACCCGAGCTTCGCAAAGTAAGTTAAATCCGGACCACTTGAAAACCTCTTTCTCTCTCAGAAAAAATCTTATAAGAATTTATACCCAAGAGTCGCCCAAACTAGATTACAACGTGGTTGAATATTTGAAGAAGCTAAAGGACAGTATTTCAGTTATGGATATATGCAAGATCCCTCAATAGAGAGACATTTTTTTACAGGCCTTGAACTCCACAGAAAACCCAACGACAAGCAATGGCCCAAAAAGAAGTTTGACTCACATAGGTCCGGTGGGAAAACCAACTATGAATGCCTATTCGGGAGATAGAAAAGAAAAACATTTTGTCCCCCCATTCGTCCCGACGTTTGAAATCTTCAATAGAAACATCCACAACTATTTAGTAGATTCTGGATCATCCTCCAACATCATGCCCTTGTCTGTTTGTAATAAATTGAATGTCATTCCTCTCAATACTAATAAACATGTCATACAACTGGATAGGGTCCAGGTCAAGGTCATAGCGGAACTCAAAGATGTGATGATCAGGATATCAACGCACCCCACATTTGTGCAAGTGATCGAAATTATTGTAGTAGATATCCCAGAGGCATATGAGCTATTACTAAGTTGAGACTGGTCTGAAATGATAAATGGTTACTTCAGTACGGACTGGGCACACCTTTTGATACCACTGAAGGGATACAAGAACATGATAGAATCGATAGGCAGAGATATCTGAAACATATAGTCACTGATTTATAAGCCCCTAATGAACCCTCATCCACATATTTCCCCATACTGGGCAATTATTTCTGCGACTCCTACTTTGAAAACTTCACTCCCCTCTTATCCGATGTTCCTCTTACTCAAAACTTCAAATTTATCTTTCAAGACAAATCGCCAATATCGAAAGGAGATACCTTCTCTTACCAAAACGTGACACTAGAAATTGCGAAACGAGAGGTCAGGGAACAAGAAACTAATAAGGGAAACGAAAATAGTGATCCCCGTTCACAAATCTGGACCCTCTATTTTGATGGATCCAAATATCAAGAAGGGTCTAGAGCAGGATGCATCCTCATCAATCCTATTGGTAAGCATCATTTCTTGTCCTGTAGGCTAGAATTCGAATGTACCAATAACACCGATGAATATGAAGCTCTACTACAAGGATTAAGGAAAGCCATAGATTTGGATATCAAAGGATTGAAATTTTTCGGGGACTCTAAAATTATTGTTAGACAAGTAAGAAATACTATACATTGCAATTCTCCTCATCTGAAGAACTATCAACAGGAGGTGCATAGGTTAATAGAACACTTTGAGGCTTTTAACATCACTGGGATTCCCATAACAAAGAATATTCTTGCTGACTCCTTAGCCACTGCCACTTCCAGGCTTTCTCCTTTAGAAGATTATGAAGCCTCCCAATTCACTATGGATCTTCTCTATAAATCGTCGATACCTAATAATATTTCCAATTGGAAAGTCTTCTAAGGATATGAACAAATCATAAAATTCTTGACTAACCAAGAGAATTTCAAAGACTTCGCTATTGACGATGAAGAATTCCAAGAACTGTCCACATAAACTATTCCTCGGGTGGGATGACATATGAATAAATCAAAGGGTCACACAATCCCAAAAGGGATAACTAATATAGAAAATCTTTTTGATCTCAAGGAGCGATTTAAGGGACCCAAAAACACAAAGACTAGTATCTCTTGTCCCTTTCATGAAACTGTAAATCTTGGTACCCAAGAGAGCCCAAAGAATGTGAATCTAGGAAAGACTATTCTAAAGAAGAGAGGAAATCTTACCTCAAATAATTCAGGCAATACCAGGATGTCTTCGCATGGTCCTATAGGGATTTGAAAACATATGATACTTGCATCATTCAACACACCATCCCCTTGAAACCAGAATTAAAACCTTTCCAACAGAAGCTCTGAAAGTATCACCCATCTTTGGAGCCTCTTATGTATCAGGAACTAAAGAAGCTTTTAGATGCCAAGATCATTTTTTAGGTTAGGCATTCCGCTTGGGTAGCGAACCTTGTTCCGATGAGGAAAAGGTCAAGGGAGATCCGCCTATGTGTATATTTTAGGAACCTCAAGAGGGCCTCAGAAAAAGACAATTATCTGGTCCCATCGATGGAACAACTCCTACAGACCATGTCCGGCTTAGATATTTTCTCTTTATTAGACGGTTTCTTAGGATACAACAATGTTCTTGTTTCAGAGGAAGATCGTTTAAAAACCACTTTTTGTACCAAATGGGGTACCTTCACTTATAAGCGCATGCCTTTAGGGTTGATTAACAGAGGAGAAACCTTCCAAAGAGACATGGACGTATATTTCTAGGGATTAGTTAATAGATTCGTGGTAGTATATCTAGATGATGTAATAGTGTATTCAAAGAACAAAGAAGAGCACATCCGACACTTGACTCAGATTTTAGAGAGGTGGAAGAAATACGGTATATCCTTAAACCCCAAAAAAACTATCTTTGGTGTCGAGGAAGGTAAGATGTTAGGTCACATTGTATCTCAGGAAGGGATTCACATAGACCCTAAAAGGATTAGATCCATATCTCAACTTCCCTTACCCCATAATAAGAAAGCTTTTCATTCCTTTATCAGGTAAATCAATTTTTTGAGAAAGTTCACTCCCGACTTCGTGGAAATCATCAAACCCTTACAAAATATGATTCACAAAGATGCCAATTTTAAGTGGGATGATGAGTGAAAAGACGCCTTCAACAATATCAAATATTCAATTTCCCAGGCCCCAGTGTTGCGAAGTCCCAATTTCAATAGGGATTTTTTCCTTTATACTTTTGCCTCCGATCAATCGCTAGTTGCAATTTTGACTTAGAAGGATGATGGCAACAATGAATCCCCTATGTCATTTATGAGTACTAATCTTCAAGGATCTTAGCTCAATTATCTTGCTATAGACAAATAGGCCTATGCATTTTATAAGGAAGTAAAACATTTCAGGTCCTACATCCTCAAGCATCACACTAAAGTAATTGTGTTGCACCCTACAATCTGATCCTTATTCACCCAACAGGAAATGGGAGAAAGAAGGGGAAAATGGATGGCAGTAGTCTACAAATTTGATCTAGATATAAAACCTGCGAAACTAGTAAAAGGACAAGGTTTGTGCAAGCTTGCAGCCAAAGCCCAGGATCAAGTAAATGAACATCTGAGATGGGAAAATGAAATGACACTATGGTGTGGCGAAGTAGCATACATCTCCCCAGGACAAGACTCTTGGTACAAAGATTTAACTTATCTCCTACATCACGAGACTTGTCCTGAAAACCTCAACCCTGTTGAAAGGAGAGCCTTATGATTAAAATATGCACAATATCATCTTATAAATTTGGTACTCTTCCGGATAAATTACTGGATAAATTACGATGGGGTACTATTAAGATGTCTCGAACAAAAGAATGCAAAAAAGGTACTGAAAGAACTCCATGATGGCCCTGCCGGGGGACATTTTGTAGGAAACACCACCACTTGTAAGATTTTGAGAGGTGGCTATTATTGGCCCACCTTGTTCAAAGACGCTCATACTTATGCTAGAAACTATAAGACTTTTCAAATAAGTGTTGGAAAGGAGAAAAGAGCAGTGGTCCCACTCCAACCTATCACTGTCTCTCAACCTTTTGAGCGGTGGGGGTTGGATATCATAGAAGAAATCAAACCTAGATCCTCGAAGATGCACAAGTACATTCTTACCACCACCGACTATTTCATGAGATGGACAAAGTTCATTCCTCTGACTCGTGTGAATGAAAAGGTAGCTATCCAATTCATAGAACAACAACTGATCACGAGGTTCAGTGTCCCTTCTGTTTTGGTATTCGATAACGTAACTTAATTTTCTTCAACCCTATTGACAGAGTTTGCTCTAGACAAAGGAATCATGATCAAGTACTCTGCAAATTACTATCCCCATGGAAATGGCCTGGCTGAATCAACTAATAAAAACCTGGTAAGGATATTAAAGAAGATGGTGACAAATAACCAAAGAAACTGGCATAATCTACTCTATAATTCTCTATGGTTCGACAAGGTCACACCTAAGGAAGCCATAGGAAATTTCCCATACTTTTTGGTCTATGGGAAAGAAGCCATCCTCCCAAATGGGATCTATCTCCCATCTCTTCAGCTCGCCCAAGATTCCAATGAAGAACCCTCAACATCCATGCAACAAAGGATTAACACTTTGCTCATCATGGAGGAAGAGAGAGAAAGGGCTAAGTCAGAATTCCTAGCTCACCAACAGATAGTGAAAGGATGGTTCGATAAGCACAAGGCTAAAGAAAAGAACTTTGAAGTAGGAGACTTAGTCCTGAAGTGGGATAGAGAAAATGAACCTAAAGGGAAACATTCTAAGTTTTCGATTCTATGGCTTGGACCTTTCCAGGTAGCTAAGAATATTGGGGAAGACACTTATCGATTACAGATTCTAAGGGGAGAATGTGATGCCCTCCCAGTAAATGGCCAAGACCTAAAACAATACTTCCAATAATAATAAAAATAAATAAAAGTAAATAAATAAATAAATAAATAATAAGAATAAGAATCGGGTCATGAGTTAGGGTCAAAGGAAACAAACGAGGAACATATATTATGCTTTCTCCTAGTGAATTTCCATTTCTTGAGCACTAAACACACTCTAAAACTCTATGTTCATTTTTTACTTTTGGGTACCACTTTATCCTTTACACTTTCTGTTTTTCCTTTAGTATGAAACTAAAACTTGCACTTATTGTTTTATGTTCATTCTTAATCATGGATGAACATACAATAAGGAATCATCTTAATCGTTAAAGGGTCCTTAATTATCTACTTAGGAAATCAAAACGCTAAATATTTCCACGACGCGGTTAGGATTTCGACATCAATAAACATTAAAGATGATGAAAATCATTTGAGAAGTTTAAAATAGCCGAACACCGATCTTCATCGGCATCAGCAAATGAAAGTATTTCTTTTTACAATTGAACTGTGGTAGAAGTATCGCTGAACACTGACCCGTTCGAATTCGACATATAAATTAAAAGGTAAGTGTCATGCAAAGAGAAGAGTGGTATCACTGATTTTCAACACACGACACGATTTCGGCGTCAGAGAATTACAAAATAAAATACACATTGATTTTTCATTTAAAAGGGTCGATTCCCAACCTCCACATTGGAGAGATACAACGTGATGAGATGTTTTACCCATGGATTCATTAGTTACGAGGCATTTAAAGAGTGAATAAGATTGCGGATTAGGCACCAGTTGCTAATCCATGCACGGATCAAATGAACCTATTTTAACTTGCCGATACAATGCATCTGCCTTCACACCTCCACTGTCAACCAATTCGGATTTAATTGCAGAGAATAGACAATAGTTTCATTTTGAATTGTATTTATTAGTCATATTAACTAATTGATATGACAGATAGAGTCTCTCTAGTTATATGTTGTCAAATTCATTATGCATGATCTTATTATGCACGACAAATATTTCAAAATGAACAGAGGAGCATGTTCGGAAACCCGGATAAGCTGTCCAAAGTTCAGTGACCATTATATAACTTTCTTAGAAAGCAGTACAGGCATGTACTCACTTGTGGGATTTTATGTTTTAGTTTATGAGTTCACAACCTGACACTGCTCTGTACACATGTTTAAAGGTTGTTTTAATTGTAGAAACAATGCCTCCAAAGAAACCCTCTACCAGAAAATCCTCAAGAGCACCAAAGCCACAAGAACCAGAAGTAGGAGAGGGATCCACCCTAGGAGTTGCAAGAAAATTAGAATTCTCCCCAAAACCGCTGCCTGTCATCAAGACAACTTCAAATGAGGTCTTTGACCAAGCTTTGGCCTTTGGAGACACAGAGCCAAACATTAGAGCCAAAACAACATTTCCTCGATGGGAAGAATTGTTTAAGAAATTATAAAAATAATAACCCCTCGAGTATACCCCGTACAACGATCCTGATACAAGGAGGCTCGATGATGATGTCCTTCCAAACATCCATAGAGATTATCTACACATGGTGGAAAGACAAACTCTAGTGTTTCCTTACATCAATCTCCTAAAGTGGCTCATTGATCACACCGATGCGCATAAATGTTTAATCAATGATGATAATGGTGGATGCGTCGGGGTTTTCTTGCCATCAGAGGTTGAGAGTTACTACAAGCTTAGGGATTTGAAAGAAAAGATGAGCATTGATTTCGTTTTGAGTTTCTATGCTTCACATGATACCAGCAAAACCATGGCATCATGGTGGAGGGAAGACAAAAAATTCACGAACCGGATTGTCGGATGGTACCCAACGAAAATTCTAAGAGAACCATACATATACTTGATGGCTCTTCTTTGCAGGTTACATGGGGAGAAGTATTTCTCCCAGTTTTTAGACATTTGGATGCCTCTAGCTTATATGATAGCCATTTCAGGAATGGTTTCAATTGGGGTGCCATCATATCCAAATAATTGAGCACCTTCATAAGATAGGCCCAGACACCAAAAGAGGGGGAAACCCCCTCCTTCTACATGGCCTCGTATCTGTTAGACATCATCTGCACCAAGAACGTTTTTTATGGAATGAACTTGAGATCACACTCTTCAGAGCTTCCAGGCCATGTATACTTCAACATTTTATGGGATAACAGGTAAAAAAAATCCTATACCCTTATCTGTGACCATTTTATTGCACGTATCTATTTTTTGTTGTTCAAGAAAGAATGCCCTTGGATTTCAAAAGAAGCAAAATGGTTATATCCAAAATGGGTCACTGGTATCTAAATGAGCGTGAAACCTACATCAGGGTTTTTGGAGCCATAAGGGCACCCCATTTGTTACACATATATGTTCCCGACCGACTAGTGTTAGGGGAAATTTTCTACCACACCATCTTGCAAGGATACAATGCCACCTTAGTAAAGGACAAGAAGTGGGCTTTCATACCATATGGGTTTCATATTAGCTTCTATATGTTCAAAGACACTGCAGATGCTAAGAAAGAAGGGCTAATTCAATTGGAATTCTAGTTCCAAACTAGCCGATTTCACAAACATGATCCCAAGGGATTGGTTTCGCAACATGCATCGCAGTTATCATCATGTTGGCGCTATTCCCATGATCGTTTCGAAGATGAAATATTCACCGAAAATGCCCAATATTAGGATGAAGTGGTGTCAAGAAGGGATGATCCTCGAATGACCAGATTCAAGGCCATGATTTTGGAAGAACAAGTGACGTCTTTGGAGCATAAAACTCAAGAAATTCTCAAGGCTCAAGAAGGAACTATAGCATCTGAACCCGACGAGGGAATAGATGATTCCCAAGAGGGCATCGAGGCGGCGATAGTTTATCAGGAATTCTCGGTACAAATCAGGGATCTCCATAAATATCAAGATGCACAAGAGATGGGTGCACTTGTATACCAGCAAGGCTAGTTGTTAATGAAGCAGATGCAGGATGATCCATACCTTATCATAAGACCTATGATTTCAACTACTATCCAAAGCACCCTGATAGTGTCAAGCGACCCCAGTCCCATGAATCCTGACAACACCAACGGGTTAGGTAATCCTAAATCTTCAAAATCATTGGTCCATTCCTCAGAAGGCGGGACAAATCAAATAGAGACAGGCTGGGTCTCGATAGAAACCCAAGCGCCTAACCCCCTGAGAAAACTTATACATATATATAGCGATGACGAGAGTCTAGAGTCATCTCATGGCACCTCAGTGTGCCTCCAAGAGGAAGGAGGTCTTGAGAAAACCTCTTCCCCTAAGCCTGAGAAAACCTCTTCCCCTCAGAATGAGTTTCAATACCAAGAGGTCTCACAAAAAGAAACAGAAACCGAAAGTAGCCTCGACACAAAAGAACCCAATTAATCGAAAGTCGAGGAAAATGTGAATGATGGGCCTGAATCGGAGGAGAAAAAGAAAGTATATCCGCAAAAGGAAATCAACAGTTATGTGGCTAACAAGCAAGTAAGTAACGCGCGTATACCTGATACTTCCATTCTGCCCAATGCTCAAATCCCCAATGAGAGACAAATTGAGTCAGACCTGCAAGATACAACAAGGAAGTTTGAGAGTCCAACCTTGAACAAATATACACCATCGGTAATTTGGGAAACAAATTAGCATGGGGCGATCAACAGATACCAGAGCCATTAGACAAGATAGTAGATATCTGTGTGATCTCCTACGATCAGAAGAGAAAGGCCATTCTTCAAAGGACTATGAAGAAAAGAAGGATCTCATTGGATCATTCCATCCTAGTTACTATAGAGGAGAACTTGATCAACACAACAGACACCCAGACATCTGAACTGATCAGCATAGGAAAATCCCTCTCAGATGCCACTTTGGACAGAACTAGGAGAGACAAAAAAGAGCTAGTTTCCACCCTCAAGGAGATTGAACACTTGCGCCATCTTTTTGAATACTATAAAGGCACCACGCAGACCATTGTGTATCTAAAATGTGAGTTCGTAGGAGGTTACAATGAGTTTAAGAAGGAGATACACCTGTTAACTAAAAACATAGCTGAGTTC
Organism: Picea glauca; assembly: GCA_000966675.3. NCBI lineage: Eukaryota > Viridiplantae > Streptophyta > Pinopsida > Pinales > Pinaceae > Picea > Picea glauca. Next base: position 61,345 of record JZKD02S1770955.1, read on the forward strand.
CATGAGGACACTCTCATGGCACTCACAACTTGCAAGGAGATGGAGTGATGGTATGAAAGGGCGCATAAAGTGGTAGAAAGACTCAAGTACATTGAGGCAATCCAACAAGGTCGAGATAAGGAAAAACATGACATTCAAGTGATAAGAAAAAGTAGTCTTAATATCATTAAGCGATAGGACGAGTACTGGGCCAATATGTCTCAGGACCCACATCGAGAGATACAAGAGCAATGGACCAAGTGTAATAAGCATTGGGGTAAAATTAACAAAATAATGAAGGATGTCAGGCTCCCCAATTTTGACACCCCTGATAATTTCATTGACTTGAACAAGGTGGTCAAGCTGCATGCTGAACAAGATGCGCTATGGACCAAAGCGTTTGCGTAAATAGACAATGTGAAGCTAGGGAAAGTACGATAGTTCATCGAACATCTGATCAGAGCCCGAACCATGCTACAATATCTGAACTTCAGTTTAGTAAAGTACCAGGTGCATGCAGTAGACATCAGGGAAATATACACGGCCTTGATGGAAAACATAGATTTCCATGGGCTCAAACTTGTGAAAAATTGTTTTTCAGTTGGACTAAATACGAGAGCAGTCATCTTTTCCAAGAAGTATCTCAATACAAATGTTAAAGAAGATGTTAGAAGATAATGCCACATGGTAATTTCTATTTTGTTTAAGCTGCAATTAGCCATTAGTTTCAGTTAGAACTCTATATTATAAATAAAGACATCGACCAATTAGAAAGGGGTCAATGGTTGTTGTAAGAACTCTTTTTTTTGGTTTTTAAGAATTATTTTGAGACTGCTACGAATTGAGAAGTCCTTCTGGACCAAAGACAAACTATTTTCATCATATCCATGTGATTGGACTTGGAGAAGAATTACTTCCTATCCTATTTCATGAATGATGAAGTAATGAGTAAGAGAAATTAATTTTGTTGTCAAGTTATCTGGTGCAATGTTTTGATGTTCTTTGCTTTAATGATGAAGATAAATCTCCGTGTTATTATGTAATATGTGGTTATGGTACATGAATTATTTTTCTTTCCATCATCTTGTTACATATGTTCTTTGTTTTTGATAGTTAGTTTCTCAGACAGTAATTAGATGCTCACATGGTTAATGTATTAGTACTAGGCTTATGGTATAAAGTAATTGTCTTCATGTTGAGTAGTGGGTTATCCCAAGCTTAACCTCTTCCCAGTAGTTAAAACTTAATCCTATCAATTGTCAAGTTTTTTTATGCTAGCTTGCATCTCTCATATCATCCCCACTCAAGAGAAAATACAAAAGAAAATAGTCCTAACTGAAGGAAGAGCCTTCACAAAGAAACACAAATCCCATTGATAAATTGGTCGGATCGCAAGATCTAGAGAACCATTCCATTTTAAACACTGTAGAGTCTAATTGGGCCTTGATGGTGGGTTTGGTTCCTACTGTTGAGTCAAGGGATTTAGGTCCCATCAACATGTGCCAAGAAGAAGAAGCCAGAAGATCACAATTCCAAGAAAGGCAATTATAGCCATGCCTTGATTTATATCAACTCCCCTCCCGATGCTTGTATTGTAGATTCAGGAGCATAACATCATATGGTTTCCTCAAAAGAAATATATTCTTCTTTGGATGCATGCAAATTTCCTCCCATTCTGATGGGGGACAACTCTTCTATCGAGGTCACCAACAAAGGAAGGATTGAACTCACCAACAGAAACTTTGAGAACATGTTGCATGTTCCCAAACTTTCTTTCAACCTTCTCTCTATGTATCAGATGACGAATTATTTCACTAGAAAGAAATTCATATTCACACCAAATCCCGTGGACATCTACAACATGAAAAACAACTCCAGGGTTGCTATCGGTGAGGTAAATCATCAGTCTAGATTGTATACATTTTTGAATTCATTAAACCTGATTTTTTTTTACTGCTTACTCACGCTAATTAAAGTAGTAGGATATGGCACAAAAGGTTTGGACATTTGAGTCTTAGATACATGCAACAACTTAGCAAGCACAGATTGGTTGATGGTCTACCATACATCCATTTCTCCAAGGGAGTATGTGAGATATGTGTTCTTGGAAAACACCCTCAAGAGAAATTTGACAAAGGAAAGTCTCAGCGAGCTTCCGCACCTTTATATATGATCCACAATGACCTTATGGGTCCTTTTCCACACCCATACATCATCAAAGTGAGGTTTTTTCTCATTTTTGTTGATGATTTATCATGTTTTACTTGGATCTACTTTCTCAAGAAAAAATCTGAGGTCTTTCAACACCTTAAAGATTTCAAAGCCTTGGTTGAGACACAGTCCGAAAAGAAGATCAAATTTCTCTGAAATGATAATGGGGGAAAGTATGTAAATCATGATATCCATAATATTTGCATGAGGTAGGGATTTAGTTTGAGCACACAGTTCCTTATACTCCGCAACAAAATGGAGTTGCTGAGCGGAAAAATAGATCTCTAAAGGAGATGTCATCTTGCATGTTGCATGCAAAGTCACTACCACATAGACTATGGGATGAAGCACTTAATTGTGTAACATACATCCAAAACAGATCTCCCCATAGATCTGTCAAGGATAATACCCCCTAAGAGGCTTGGAGCGACCTCAAATCGGAAGTGACCCACTTTCTCATTTTTGGTTCACGTGCATGGGCCAAAATTCCCTCTCAAAAGAGAAAGGCACTTGATCCATAGACCATTGAGTGCATTTTTGTTGTATACCCTGACAGTGTGAAGGGATATCGACTTATTTATCTTTCCTCGGGCCGGCTCATCATTGAGAGTAGTGTCCAATTTGAGGAAAGTCTCTCGCATGTACCTCAACAACTGCATGCATACACCTTCATTCTTCGACCTGTCCAAGATAATGAGCATGCACATGCCAACTCTTCTTCAGGCAAGATTTCTGATTCACAGGAATCATATGATTCAGATTCAGATTCAATACAGTTGGATGCAGATTCATAGCATCTATATGTAGTTGCAGAGCCAGAGTAGAGGCCCAAGTGGACACAGACTACTCTTCAAGATGCAGGGTATCTCGTTGGTGATCCAACCGACACTAGGAGGACTCGATCTGATTTTGAGGAGCCTCATGTTGCACTCACTTCTACTCAACCATTTCCCTCCAGGCATCCTTTATTGGTTCAGTCTTCAGATCCATATTCTTATGGCGAGGCTGCTGGAAATCCCTTTTGGGAATCCACCATGTAGGAGGAGTACAACTCCCTCCTCGAAAACCAGACTTGGGATTTGGTTCCCCTTCCTTCTAGGATGAAACTTGCCAGATGCAGATGGGTCTATAGGACCAAGAGTGCAATGGATGGACAGATTAGCATATACAAAGCTAGTCTTGTTGCCAAATAATTTCAGCAGGTTCATGGTATTTACTATGATGAGAAATTCGCTCCAGTAGAGAAGATGGATTCCACACGATTGGAAATTTCCATTGTGACAACAAAGGGATGGGAAGTTCATCATATGGACATGAATAATTCATTTCTTCACGGTGATCTCTCTGACGAGATCTACATGGAGTAGCCCTAGGGATTTATATAGGACTCATCTTTTTTCTGTCGATTGAAGAAGTCTCTTTATGGACTCAAGCAAGCTCTGAGAGCATGGTATGCCAAGATGGATTCCTACCTATTGTCATAGAACTTTTTACATTGTAAATCATACCTGATTATCAACATGCTTGGGAAGACTCATTCACTTCTACTTTTAGTTCTGTATGTCGATGATTTTTTGATCACTGGGTCCTTGACTTCAGTGATTGTTGCAATCAAGAGGATTCTACATGACAAGTTTTTGATGATGGACATGGGTCTGCTACACTTCTTCCTTAGAATCGAGACCAATCAGGATGCATCAGGCATCAAACTTTCTTAGGCCAAGTATGCACAAGATATCCTTGAGATATTTCACATGACAGACTGCAAGTCTTCTCCGACTCCTTTCCTATCAGGAGTCAAAATTGAGGATGGAAGGGAGTCTCCACTGGTTGACATCACACTGTACAGAAAAATAGTGGGGATATTTTCGTATCCAACACACTCCAGACCAGACCTCTCCTATGCAGTTGGTGCAGTCTCCAGGTTCATGCAGAAGCCACATGAGATACATTGGAAGGATGCAAAGCGTATCCTACGATACATACAGGGCACCATCACCTTTGGGATTCATTATGCAACAAACTCTACATTAGATCTCATCAGGTTTACTGATTCTGACTAGGTTGGCGATAGCACTGATCGCAAGTCCACATTTGGTTACTCACTCAGTCTTGGTTCCGGTCCTATATTTATTCAAGGAAAAGTAAAGAGGGGTAGTTAACATAACCATTCATACTATGTGGCTACAACATTTTCTCACTGAGTTAGGAATTCAGTTTCATCGGCCAATTTTCATCTGGTGTGACAACTAGAGCACTCTGAAGGTCTGTAGAGATCTATTTTAGAGGCAGCAGACGAATCACATCGAGATACACATGCACTACATCCAGGACTTAGTACATGAGGGGATCATTGACTTATAGTTATGTTCTTTAGCAGAACAAATGACAAACATATTCACCAAGACCTTCACTGAGCATAGATTCCATTCTCTGCGAAGTCGTCTTGGAGTGAAGGACACAGTTTTCGAGAAACTATAGTTCTTCTTTTTACATACATTGTACCTTGAGGGGGGATTTTTCCCATGATTTTTTCCCTCTTTCCTCACTTTAGTTTCAATGTATCTTTTGTATTTGGGTACCTAACGTGGCCTTGTTGCTAGGACCCATTCTTTATTTTCACCATAGTGGTGTTTAGGGGGGGTGTTGGAGTTACTTCACACACACCTAGGATTTATTTTTCCAAAGGTTTTTCCTTTTTTATTAGTCATAATTAGTCACTATCCACTCTCCTATATTTTAGGGGAGAATATTCCACCTGGAGAATATTGTATTTCAGTTGACACTTCAGTTTGACTAGTTGAGTTGAGTTTAGATGTTGCATTGGTTTTATCACCATGCAACATTGGGATCATCACCATGCTAATTCGACCTTGCCTTGGGATCATCACTAGACTGACACATTAACCTTGATTCCCTGAGTTAACTTTTCACTACTCTCTTTTCAGTTAGTTAACTGAATACTAGTTGACTACTTAACTCAACTAGGTGGCAGTTCACTCCCGTAATTGCCTAAGAGACTAGACTAGGTGGTAGTTCACTCCTATAACTACTGGTGTGTGTCTATATCACTCTATACCACCACTATGGTGCATTGGTTCTCCTCCAGTGCACACTAATTGAGTTATACTGAGTACATCATGTGTAAATTATTCATTATTCATAACAGTTAATGAGAATTCTTTCATTGTTTCTCTCCTTATTTTTCTTTTGCCAATTCTATCTGCAAATGTGTGTATTATTGTTTAGCTATATCTATTCTATGCAGGTTAAAAAAAATTACAATTTTTTTTTAAATAGTAAAAGAAATCACAAGGATCTCTCGATCCTCAGGATAGATTAATTCACTTGTCTTATTGTAATATATAAAGAGAGTGAACGATAGAGAGAGGGATACCAGAATTCTGATCTCCTAATTGTCGATACTCTGTACAACAACCCAGTTGTAAATGAATTATAAATTGTTTTATAATGGAATTTTCAAGCATTTTGACCATTTCTGTATACTGATTTTTTTATAACAGTATCTTCTGGAGACCGTGTGTTGGGTATGTGTTATATTCTTTGCATGTGTGTGTGTGTGTGGGCGCGTCAGATACGACAATTACGTCTGACGATCCCTTCACCTAGAGCTCTTCCATGTGCATCGAGCACTTTCCTAGGGGGGTCCCAAGGGGGGGCATGTATTCCCCCCCTGGTTACATGCAGCATTCGGGGCAGTGCCCCGAAATTTTTTTTTGGGCAGTTTTTTTCTATTTTTAGCAGATTTTGCTATTTTTAGTGGATTTGTAAATTAATCCTGGATTAAGGGATTAGGGTTTTGGTATATAAGGAATACCTAAAAAAATTGTATATATTGTATGGTGAATGGTGAAATTCGATATAATGAAAATAAGAAAGGTTTTCCCGGTTGAGGGTTTCCGGTATAAAATCTCTGTGTACTCTGTGTATGAGCCATTGATTAATTTCTGCATTGCTTAAGAATCTATATGCATTGCTTTACTTCACAGGTTTAAAACTTACACCGTGGGCCCAGTTGACAGAAGCTACTATCGTATATTTCATTTATCAATTTTGTGGTAATTTAGTGGGTTGATATTTCCTTCAATAGTTAGAATAGATTCATTAATGTGTTGTTTCTATTTCGAATTGATTGTGTCATTCCATTCACAGAGAGTAGATGTTCTATTTGGAAATTATCGATTGTTGTTCCATTACAGGTTGTTGTCAATTTATCGCTTGATGATTGTTTTCATTAAGTTTTCATTTTTTGTTCCTTTCATTAAGCTTTCATTTGTTGTTCTTTTCATTAAGTTCACATTTGTTGTTCCTTCTTAAATCTCAATAGATCGTTGTTCCTTTCAAATAGGTTAATTAATGACTATTCTTTAAGAGATTGAATCATTGGCATTTTTGTAGATTAAATTGTTGTTTCTTGGATAAATGGACGAGTTCAGTAATTAATTGATGTTTCTGTTCAAGGTGTGTTATTGCTTAGAATATATTTCCTGTTGATTGAATTATTAGTTTCATAATTTGTAGTTAATATGTGACGATATTGATTGTTATAGTAATTTAGATGAATTCAAATTTACCATAAATGAACTATCTACACGATTTAAACTTCTAAAACTTATTTGCATAGATTTTGCTGACAATATTGAGAGAAAAGATGAATCCTTGGTTGAAAAAATTAATGTCATACTAAGGTTTTTTTTAGGACATATTTAGAATCTAAGGTATGTGTTGATAAGGTATGTTCCCTACATAATTGATGAAGTGGTAAATATGCAATGATTTATTAGTGGACCACCTGAGTCCTTCTGGGACAAAATTGAATTTGATGAACCAAATACTTTAGAGGACACTATCTGGAAGGCAAGGATGAAAGTGTATATCAAAAGAATTTTCTATCTCAGAGTGGTAATAAATCCTTTGGAACAACCCCATGTAAGAATGATAATACCAAGAGAGAACCCTTGAAATTTTGGGGTTATGGAGAAGAACATCTACTAAGGGACTTCCCAATGCCCACATAGGAAACAACACAATAGGAGGGTCTACAACATCTAGGAGGCTACCACAATCAATGATGTGGCTAGGAGCATGCCAAAAATTTATGTAGCCTTGGTTAATATACAATATGACCACCAATCTTCGGTGGTGGAGATGGAAGATATGATTTCCAGCCATCTATTTTCCATTTTAATTGACCATGGTTCTAATGTGAGTTATGTTTCCCGTCAAACTATTGAGAAATGTAAATTATAGCAAGTAAAACATGTTAAATCATGGCTGGTACAACTAGCCACTAGAACCAAAATAAAGGTAACAAAGGTCATACCAGCATGCCAATTCGTTATGAATGGATTACCCACCTAAGAAACCCTAAACATGCTCCCTTTAGGATCTTATGACCTGCTGATTGGCATGGATTGGTTGGCTACCCATAAAACCAAGTTGTACTATTACAATAAAACTTTGGAGTGTGAATATGGAGAAGAGAGTAAAATAACCCTACAAGGAATTCAAAATCTTGTGTCAGTGAGACAAATATCAACCCTTCAAGTGAAGAAGTATTGCAAAAAAGGGTGTCCTCTATATGCAATACAAGTGTTGAACTCCACTAAGAACAATAAACTAAGCCTGGAGGACCAATCCATATTAAGAGAGTATAAAGAAGTGTTTCCATAAGAGGTACTAGGTCTATCTCCAAGAAGAGATATTGACTTTTCAATAGAACTTGTACCAGGAGTGGTGTCAGTGTTTAGAACACCCTATAGAATGAGTACACCAGAGCTAGTTGAGCTCAAACTACAACTAAAGGAGATGTTGGAAAAATGATACATTCGGCCTAGTGTGTCTCCATGGGGAACACCAACCTTGTTTTTGAAAACGTAGGATGGAATACTTAGGTTGTACAAATACTATAGACAATTTAATAAGATGACCATTAAGAATAAGTATTCCTTGCCAAGAATTGATGACTTGTTTGACCAATTAAGGGGTGCTAGAATTTTATCCAAGATTGACTTGAGGTTTGGATACCATCAATTCTGAATTAAGGATGAAGACATCCATGAAACAACCTTTAGGAAAAGATATGGGCTCTATTAATTTGTGGTGGTACCATTTGGGCTTACCAATGCGCCAACGACTTTTATGTGCTTGATGAATAATGTATTCAGTAAGTTCTTGGATATATTTGTGTTGGTTTTCATTGTTGATATCCTAATATATTCTAAGAGTAGGAAATAACATGAATAACATCACAATTTAGTGCTTCAAGTGCTAAGAGAAAATCAACTCTATGCTAAGTTTAGTAAGTGTGACTTTTTCCAAAAACAAGTCCATTACTTATGCCATGTTATTTCTAAAGAAGGAATGGTAGTTGATACTGAGAAGATCAAATCCATTATGGATTGACCTAACCCAAAGGATTTATCTAATATCAGGTCCTTTATGGGCCTAGAAGGATACTATAAAAGGTTCATAAAGGCATTTTCTAAGGTTAGTTTCCCAATCACCTCCCTTCAGAAAAAGGGAGTTAAATTCATTTGGACATCAGAATGTGAAGAGAGATTACAACAACTAAAATACATTCTAACCAATGCACTTGTGCCAAAGATCGCAGACCCAAAAACGGACTTCCTTGTGTGTACAGATTCCTGTAAGGAAGGTATTGGAGGAGTCCTTATGCAAGAAGGACATGTGATTTTCTATGAATCTATAAAATTCAATGAGCATGAAATCAATTATGTTACCCACGATTTGGAATTGGCTTCCATAGTACATGCTTTAAAAATGTGGAGGCATTACCTCTGAGGTATAAGATTTGTTCTGATGACAGACCATAGTGGGTTGAGATATTTGTTTGATCAACCAAAATTGAATGCTAGACAAGCTATATGGATGGATCTCCTGAGTGAGTTGATTTTGAAATAAAACATATCAAAGGAAAAGAAAACAGGGTGGATGATTCCCTTAGTAGAAGTATGAAATTGATTCACTTGGTAGTTGTAAGCATTTGTGAATCAAAAATCAAGGATTGAGTCAAAAGTGCACAAGAAACATATGCATTTTTCAAGACTGCGAAATCATACTTAGAGAAAGAGCCCACAGGGTTGAAGTATGAGGATTATCAATTATTGAATGATGGCCTGCTAACTTACAAAGGTAGGTTGTATATTCCAAATTGTAATGAATTGAAGAGGTTCAGAATGGATGAACTACACACAATACCATATACCAAACATCTTGGTTATCAAAAAATGATCACAACCACTAGGAAACTATTTTACTGGCCCGAACTAAAAAAAGGACATAGTTGATTAATTAGCTAAATGTCTAGAATGTCAATAGGTTAAGGTAGAGCACTAACATCTAGCAGGGTTGTTGTAGCCCCTACCAATCCTAGAATGGAAATGGGAAACCATCTCCATGGATTTCATCACAAGGTTACCAAAATCAACCAAACAAAATGATGCCATCATGGTAGTTGTGGAAAAACTGAGTAATGCTGCTCACTTTATTCTTGTCAAATCAACTTGAAAGGAAATAGATATTTCTAGTATCTTCATGAAAGAAATATTTATACTACATGGCATGCCTAAGGAAATCAATATCGACAGAGATACAAAATTTACTTCAAACTTTTGGAGATCCTTGTTTGTTGGTTTTGAAACTAAATTACTATTTAGTACAGCCTATCACCCTCAAATGGATGGGGAGACAGAGAGGGTAAACCAAGTGTTAGAGTACATGTTAAGGATGCATGTAATGCATTAGACCAAGAAGTGGGAAGACTACCTACCACTGGTAGAGTTTTCTTATAAAAATGGTTATCAAGAGTCATTGAAGATGAGCCCTTTTGAGGCCCTCTATGGTAGATAATGCAATATTCCAATCAACTGGAATAACCTAGTAGATTGAATTACAATCAGGCCATATATAATAAAGGAAATGGAACAAAAAGTATTTCATATAAAACAAAATATGAAAATAGATGAGGATAGACAAAAAATTTATGCAGAGAAAAAAAGGACTCCTCGAGAGTTCAAAGTAGGGGATCGTGTCTATCTCCGAGTTAGGCCCAGGAAAAGTTCCTTGAGAATGGGAGCCTGTAACAAGATGGAAACTTGATATTTTGGACCCATTGAAATTTTGTATAGAGTGGGACTTGTAGCATATATACTAGCACTTCCTCCCACAGTGAAGGTACATAATGTTTTACATGTTTCGTTACTGAAGAATTGTGTATGTGATTCTAATCATATAATTGGTTGGTCTTTGATTCAGGTAGAACCAGAGGGATAATTTCTGCTAGATCCACAATGAATAATAGACATGAAGGAAATACCACTCATGAACAAAACCATTGAACAGGTCAAGGTGCAATGGAAACACTTTGGTCTAGATGAAGCTACATGGGAAATGGAGGATGCCATGAAACATGCATACCCATTTTTGTTTACTTATATAAAAGAAGATCGCATTGGCAGGTAGAACATCGAGGGTGATGTTCCTTTAAGGGAGAGGGGATTGTAATACCCATATTTCCCCCAAGTTGTTAATATAACTATAACTTGCCAAAATAATATGGGGAAATGGAATATGTGTGGATGTTGGAATTGATGAACCTTTTTTTTATTAAAGGTAATGTATGCATTTTTGTTATTAAATAAAATGGATAGTGTTGCATAACTGTTGAAGGGTTTTTCTAGGGTAGATCATGATGCATGAGAGAGATGATGAGGGGAACCAACCATGGTTGAGATGACCCTCACCAGACCAATACCTTACTAGATTCAAATTATTCAGACCCAGAACAGTCCTCTGACCCATAAATAAATTACAAGTCAGGATGGTTGTTGGGAAGTACTGCTCAACAATCAATGAGGAGATGGGTAGAGTACCCATCTGAAAAAATTCCCGACCTAGTCATGAAATGGGGATTCAGACCCATGGAATCTTGCGGAGGAAGGAAAGGAAAGAACGAGATTCATGGGAAGAAGGGAGGATTGTGAAGAAGATGAGTGGAGAGACAATTTTTCCTAAAGGAGAAGAGTGTGTGCAACTCTCTGGTTATGATGAGAACTAGAAAACAATCTTTCTTTAGGTGTAATAAGTTGTTGGAAATGTTTTCAATCTAAGATGATAAAAGGGTTTGCAAAGAAGATGAGTGACCGAGGAAGCACTCATTGCAAGACCCCTTKCTTGGTGGAGAGAAAACCATTTTTCCAAGTTCCTGTGGGAGGAGGAGAGTGGCCTCCATCCTTGACTGTCAATGAACAATAAGGAATAGTCTCTTTCATAGCATCATAATCTAGCTAGAGGGTGTGTGGTGGTAAATCCATCCATGACTTGTTGTGCCTACGGTTGGGTGGAAATGGGCACCCCTCTCAACAATTGCTTCACTATTTGGTTTCTTGATAATTATTCCTTATCCATTTACTAGAATTGAAATGAGTGGTTGGATGTATGTGTCTATGAATAAAATTTCATTGTTTGATTAATTATCAGAAATGTTTATTGTTTTCTGTGAAACCGCTGTATTTTAATGATTTATGTTTTCCTTTGCTTAGCAGTAGGATAACTATTAGACATGGTTCTTCATATGAATTTATGGAAAATTTTATAGTCTTCATGCTGGTTGGAAAATCCTAAAGGGAATTTTTCCAAAGGATTGATTTTGTAATGTAAGAGTCAGGGAAGATTTTGCTGGAATACTTCAGTCCTATCGACCCCTCCAATTTACCTACGCAGGTTACTAAATTCGAGCTCTGTGGAGGGAGGGTTACTCCTTCAAACCATTCGTCTATGTGATTGAGGGATCATGTCCACAACCCTAACCAAATCACAACTAAGATTTGAGCATGCAGCCCCGAGTCTTGTCACGAAATCCACATGACCGAGACCTTGGAACCCTTCACTAGGTCTGAAAGGAGATAAGATATTGTGTCTTTAGAACTTTGGGAGTCTAGATCTCTTGGATTTTATAACTCTAAAACCTTCGAAACCAACTGAAGGAAACATATTGGTATGATTATCATTTAGTTTTAACAAAATCTAGTGGTTTCCTAAACCGTGACCATGAGACTTGTCCCACTATTAAACCCCGATCCACTTCTCGGTCGTAAAGTAACGCAAGCCATAGATTTGAGTTGGATCTTCAAGATCTTCCATGAATGTTGGATCTACGTCATGTTTAGCTCGACGTTGAACACTCTAGTAGAAAGAGACTGTTAAATGGGTGGAAACATTGAACGCCGAACTTGCGAAGTGACGAGAACCGTATATCTCAGGATCTTTCCTTACCATTGGATCTACTTCGTGGTCAGTCCAACATTGACTAATATGGTAGAAATGGAGTGTTAAATGGATGGAAACCCCAAACTTTGAACTTGTGATGTGACGAGAACCATAGATATGAGGATCTTCATGATCTTCCCTCACTGTTGGATCTACATCATGGTTACTTCGGTGTTGACCACTCCAGTAGAAAGGGAGTGTTAAATGGGTGGAACCCCATAATGTTGAACTCACAAAGTGACAAGGACCGTAGATCTAAGGATTCTCCAGGATATTACCTAACCGTTGGATCTACATCATGGTCAATATTACATTGACCACTCCGGGAGAACAAGAGTGTTAAATGGGTGAAACCCCAAAACGTCGAAGTCATGAAGCGACGAGGACCTTCCATATGAGGATGCATTGGGATCCCTCCTGACCATTGGATCTATACCATAGTTATCCTAAGACTGAAAACTCTAGTAGTAAAAGGAAATTATATATCCAATCTCTGGAATGATGAAGTCATGAAGTGACAGAGGTCGTAGATCTAAGGATCTACGTGGACCTATCATGACCGTGGGAAAAAATGGGTATGGCAGAAGTTCAGGATTTGGAGATCCGAGAGATCTCGCAGGAAGGAGAATATAGAGTCTCTTGGAGGCTATCAGTCGAGAGTGACATGGAATTTTGATGCCACTTAGGGTGATGTGGACCCATATTCAGAATGCCACATGTCACCTTGACTCATTCCTTTTATAGGCCTTATATTCCAATTGAAATGTGACATGTGTCACTCATTTATGGGGCCATGTGTTATCTCTAGACTTTGTCACATTTCATCCCCGTAGAATATGCTTTCTTGGCCTAAGAGATGGTGGACTACCCGAGACACTGGGAGTTCAGAACTTCAAGGAACTTGGGATGTTGGAATGCTGGGGTTAATCGAATGAAGGATCGAACCTACCTACCCTTGCCTTTGCATTTAATGCACCACCATGTGTAAGTGTAGAACCTTTAGGATTTTAGGGTTTCAAAACTCTGGAGGTTTGGGGTGGTGTATTGGATAATCCGAAAGGGTCAGAGCCATGTGGAAGAATTACAAGGTTTTGGGACTCTGGAGGAAAGGAAAGTAGAGAAAAGGACTTTCAATGCCAAAGCACCGAATGCCAAAATCCCTTAAGTCCAGGTGTTGAACAAGGGATAATATAAACCATTTAATTTAACGATGGATTAATCTCCACCATAGATACAAAATTTCTAGGGAACTTTGGGACTTCAAGACTTTGAGAGTGTTTCATACCTGGACAAGAAGGACGAAGGGCCTAAGGCCTTGTAATTGCGAAGACACATGGAGCATTCCCTGTAACATCCCCTCCAGTGGCCATGTCATTGCTAAAGGATGATGACTTTGGTCAAGACCATGCCAGGTTGGATGGTATGAATGAGGTGAATCCATGTGGGTTCCACGTGGCCTTAGACCAATGATGCCTAAAGAACTTCAGAAGGGAATAACTTCCAATCGAAAGCTCATATTGGATCATGGTAACATTCGTTGGAAATCTCTTGACGAGTAGAAGGTGATGGAGATCTCGGGAAGAGGATTTAGGATGATTGAGAAAAGTAAAATTTTGATGCCCCATCCTTTAAAAAGGTACTTTAGGAGTCGATTTTGTTACAGGCATTGCCAAGGATGAGATCTCCACATCAACCAACAACATCGTCTTTCCTATGATATCAAGCCCTTAAAAGATGAGGTATTGTGTGATATTCCTTCCCTTGAAGTTTGTGATGTTATTTTAGGAGAACCATATTTATGGAAGAAACATGTTGTGTATGTGTCTAGGCCCTACAGTTGTATTATTAATTTGGGTGGAAAATTGTACAGGATACCTGAAGTAGCACCACCTATCACTATTTCTTTAATCTCTGCTAAGCAATGTAGTAAGTTCATTTCACAGACCGTGAAGTTTGTTGTCTTTGTGATCCATTCTCATAGTAAGAATAAGGTCATCGCCACTTCCCTGACCTCTAACCAGAGCCTCTCTTTGTAGCAGAAGCAAGTGGATAGAATCATGGAAGAGTATATAGACATCTTCTCCTCACCCACCGGGGTACCAACCCACTACCAAGTCAACCATCCAATTGATCTAACCCCTAGTGCACCTATTCCTAATGGACCAATTTATATTCACTCATTGATGTAAAATGATGAAATCAAGTGTCATATGTAAGAGATTCTTCAAAAGGGGAACATCATACCCAACTCCTCCCCTTGCGAAATCTTGATTGTGCTGGTGAAGAATAAGTATGGGACCTGGCAGCTCTGCATTGATTACAGAGCATTAAAAAAATCATAGTAAAAAAATGATACCCAATTCCGTATATTGATGAACTTCTTTACCAACTCAAGGGGACCAATTTCTTCAACAAGTTTGAGCTAAAGTCTGGCTACCACTAGGTTCCCATTGAATCGACTGATGTATGGAGGACAACTTTTAAATATAAAGAAGGTCTCTTCGAGTGGTTGGTCATGCCCTTTGGCCTAAAAAATACACCAACAAAATTCATGAGGTTTATGGATAATGTATTGAGACCCTTCACCAACTCTTTTGTGGTGTTATATATTGATGACATCCTCATATTCAACAAAAGTTGGGAGGAGTACATGAAACATATTCATCTGGTTTTGAGCACTCTACGACAACAAAAGTTATATGCCAACCTAGAAAAATGCTCGTTTGGAATGAACAGGGTCCAATACTTGGGATATATTTTTGATGAACATGGTGTACATGTGGATCTAGCTAATATCCAAGTCATTTATGACTGGCCAACCCCGACCACACTAACTGAGCTTCATATCTTCTTGGGACTTTCCAACTTATACCTATGGTTCATGTTGGGATTCTCCCATATCGCATGGGCCCTATGCCAAGTGACCAAGGGAGGTGGAAAGGAAAATTTCACGTGGGGGAAGGCACAACAATGAGCATTCGATGATATAAAGCATCGTTTGTGCTCAACTCCAGTACTCTCCTTACTTGATCTACACCAATTGTTCAAGATTGAGACTGATGCATCTGACTATATTGTAGGAACAATTCTCACTCAATACAGTCATCTAGTAGCATACCATAGTGAGATACTCTCAGATACTGTCTAGAAATACCCCACCTATGACAAGGAAATTTATTCCATTATACAATCATGCCATCAATGGAAACATTACATTTTGGGAAAGGAGACAATCATATACACAACTACAACATGGCTCTCCATAGCTCCACCGACCATAGCCCATTTCAGGTGGGGCTGGGATTCCAACCCTTGGGCCCCTTTGATGTTGCACTACCTATTACAACCACACAGAAAAAATCTTCCCATGTTTAGTATGAGGTCGACAAAGCCACCAAATTCATTGAGAGGATTCAACACATCCGCCAACAGGTCCATGTTGGCTCTCAACCAAGTTTTGCGGAAACTTTGGTCAGTTTTTGCCCACTTTTGGACTTCGACACGATGGTTGAAGGAGTTCCTGGGAGGAGATGAGATCACGGATCTCACTGATTTTGAGGGTTAATTGGACCTAGTAAAGGGTCCTCTAGGGTTTTTGTAATGAGTTTATGGGATGTCGGCCCATGGGGTTTTCCCATGATTAGGCCTTATTGTAAGGGGTTGTAAAATATAAATAAGGAAGAATGTATTGTAGAAATAACAAGTGAAGTGAATGTAGTTCAGTGTGGACAGAGTTTATTTGTGCAAAGTAATGTATGTGCATTAAGGATTTGTGCTTGATAGAGAGTTGGCTTTGTGCCTTGACCTAATTTCGGAAGGAGGATAATAGATATGGTGCTTAGTGCACATTCTCCTCTCCGGTGCAAAGCTTGACTCTGTGGCTTAGTGCACAAGACTGAATGAATGTAAGATTCTGGTGAAGAATAAATAGGTGAAGCGGTTTGTGGATGTAGCCCCACCCTGGGGTGAACCACATATATCTAGTGTCTCATGGTTTTCTTTGTGTAATGTTAGCTCTATTATTTTTTTCTTATTTATTTGATTGTGATGTGTAATATATAGATATTTTGTTGCTTAAATTATTTGCTTATGTTAAAATGCTAGATTTGATTCAAAGTGCTAAGTGCTAAGTGTTTAAGGTGCATAATATTTTTTTGTTACCACGCTAGATCTATCTTTGATTATGTTCTACGATGTNAGCTACTATCGTATATTTCATTTATCAATTTTGTGGTAATTTAGTGGGTTGATATTTCCTTCAATAGTTAGAATAGATTCATTAATGTGTTGTTTCTATTTCGAATTGATTGTGTCATTCCATTCACAGAGAGTAGATGTTCTATTTGGAAATTATCGATTGTTGTTCCATTACAGGTTGTTGTCAATTTATCGCTTGATGATTGTTTTCATTAAGTTTTCATTTTTTGTTCCTTTCATTAAGCTTTCATTTGTTGTTCTTTTCATTAAGTTCACATTTGTTGTTCCTTCTTAAATCTCAATAGATCGTTGTTCCTTTCAAATAGGTTAATTAATGACTATTCTTTAAGAGATTGAATCATTGGCATTTTTGTAGATTAAATTGTTGTTTCTTGGATAAATGGACGAGTTCAGTAATTAATTGATGTTTCTGTTCAAGGTGTGTTATTGCTTAGAATATATTTCCTGTTGATTGAATTATTAGTTTCATAATTTGTAGTTAATATGTGACGATATTGATTGTTATAGTAATTTAGATGAATTCAAATTTACCATAAATGAACTATCTACACGATTTAAACTTCTAAAACTTATTTGCATAGATTTTGCTGACAATATTGAGAGAAAAGATGAATCCTTGGTTGAAAAAATTAATGTCATACTAAGGTTTTTTTTAGGACATATTTAGAATCTAAGGTATGTGTTGATAAGGTATGTTCCCTACATAATTGATGAAGTGGTAAATATGCAATGATTTATTAGTGGACCACCTGAGTCCTTCTGGGACAAAATTGAATTTGATGAACCAAATACTTTAGAGGACACTATCTGGAAGGCAAGGATGAAAGTGTATATCAAAAGAATTTTCTATCTCAGAGTGGTAATAAATCCTTTGGAACAACCCCATGTAAGAATGATAATACCAAGAGAGAACCCTTGAAATTTTGGGGTTATGGAGAAGAACATCTACTAAGGGACTTCCCAATGCCCACATAGGAAACAACACAATAGGAGGGTCTACAACATCTAGGAGGCTACCACAATCAATGATGTGGCTAGGAGCATGCCAAAAATTTATGTAGCCTTGGTTAATATACAATATGACCACCAATCTTCGGTGGTGGAGATGGAAGATATGATTTCCAGCCATCTATTTTCCATTTTAATTGACCATGGTTCTAATGTGAGTTATGTTTCCCGTCAAACTATTGAGAAATGTAAATTATAGCAAGTAAAACATGTTAAATCATGGCTGGTACAACTAGCCACTAGAACCAAAATAAAGGTAACAAAGGTCATACCAGCATGCCAATTCGTTATGAATGGATTACCCACCTAAGAAACCCTAAACATGCTCCCTTTAGGATCTTATGACCTGCTGATTGGCATGGATTGGTTGGCTACCCATAAAACCAAGTTGTACTATTACAATAAAACTTTGGAGTGTGAATATGGAGAAGAGAGTAAAATAACCCTACAAGGAATTCAAAATCTTGTGTCAGTGAGACAAATATCAACCCTTCAAGTGAAGAAGTATTGCAAAAAAGGGTGTCCTCTATATGCAATACAAGTGTTGAACTCCACTAAGAACAATAAACTAAGCCTGGAGGACCAATCCATATTAAGAGAGTATAAAGAAGTGTTTCCATAAGAGGTACTAGGTCTATCTCCAAGAAGAGATATTGACTTTTCAATAGAACTTGTACCAGGAGTGGTGTCAGTGTTTAGAACACCCTATAGAATGAGTACACCAGAGCTAGTTGAGCTCAAACTACAACTAAAGGAGATGTTGGAAAAATGATACATTCGGCCTAGTGTGTCTCCATGGGGAACACCAACCTTGTTTTTGAAAACGTAGGATGGAATACTTAGGTTGTACAAATACTATAGACAATTTAATAAGATGACCATTAAGAATAAGTATTCCTTGCCAAGAATTGATGACTTGTTTGACCAATTAAGGGGTGCTAGAATTTTATCCAAGATTGACTTGAGGTTTGGATACCATCAATTCTGAATTAAGGATGAAGACATCCATGAAACAACCTTTAGGAAAAGATATGGGCTCTATTAATTTGTGGTGGTACCATTTGGGCTTACCAATGCGCCAACGACTTTTATGTGCTTGATGAATAATGTATTCAGTAAGTTCTTGGATATATTTGTGTTGGTTTTCATTGTTGATATCCTAATATATTCTAAGAGTAGGAAATAACATGAATAACATCACAATTTAGTGCTTCAAGTGCTAAGAGAAAATCAACTCTATGCTAAGTTTAGTAAGTGTGACTTTTTCCAAAAACAAGTCCATTACTTATGCCATGTTATTTCTAAAGAAGGAATGGTAGTTGATACTGAGAAGATCAAATCCATTATGGATTGACCTAACCCAAAGGATTTATCTAATATCAGGTCCTTTATGGGCCTAGAAGGATACTATAAAAGGTTCATAAAGGCATTTTCTAAGGTTAGTTTCCCAATCACCTCCCTTCAGAAAAAGGGAGTTAAATTCATTTGGACATCAGAATGTGAAGAGAGATTACAACAACTAAAATACATTCTAACCAATGCACTTGTGCCAAAGATCGCAGACCCAAAAACGGACTTCCTTGTGTGTACAGATTCCTGTAAGGAAGGTATTGGAGGAGTCCTTATGCAAGAAGGACATGTGATTTTCTATGAATCTATAAAATTCAATGAGCATGAAATCAATTATGTTACCCACGATTTGGAATTGGCTTCCATAGTACATGCTTTAAAAATGTGGAGGCATTACCTCTGAGGTATAAGATTTGTTCTGATGACAGACCATAGTGGGTTGAGATATTTGTTTGATCAACCAAAATTGAATGCTAGACAAGCTATATGGATGGATCTCCTGAGTGAGTTGATTTTGAAATAAAACATATCAAAGGAAAAGAAAACAGGGTGGATGATTCCCTTAGTAGAAGTATGAAATTGATTCACTTGGTAGTTGTAAGCATTTGTGAATCAAAAATCAAGGATTGAGTCAAAAGTGCACAAGAAACATATGCATTTTTCAAGACTGCGAAATCATACTTAGAGAAAGAGCCCACAGGGTTGAAGTATGAGGATTATCAATTATTGAATGATGGCCTGCTAACTTACAAAGGTAGGTTGTATATTCCAAATTGTAATGAATTGAAGAGGTTCAGAATGGATGAACTACACACAATACCATATACCAAACATCTTGGTTATCAAAAAATGATCACAACCACTAGGAAACTATTTTACTGGCCCGAACTAAAAAAAGGACATAGTTGATTAATTAGCTAAATGTCTAGAATGTCAATAGGTTAAGGTAGAGCACTAACATCTAGCAGGGTTGTTGTAGCCCCTACCAATCCTAGAATGGAAATGGGAAACCATCTCCATGGATTTCATCACAAGGTTACCAAAATCAACCAAACAAAATGATGCCATCATGGTAGTTGTGGAAAAACTGAGTAATGCTGCTCACTTTATTCTTGTCAAATCAACTTGAAAGGAAATAGATATTTCTAGTATCTTCATGAAAGAAATATTTATACTACATGGCATGCCTAAGGAAATCAATATCGACAGAGATACAAAATTTACTTCAAACTTTTGGAGATCCTTGTTTGTTGGTTTTGAAACTAAATTACTATTTAGTACAGCCTATCACCCTCAAATGGATGGGGAGACAGAGAGGGTAAACCAAGTGTTAGAGTACATGTTAAGGATGCATGTAATGCATTAGACCAAGAAGTGGGAAGACTACCTACCACTGGTAGAGTTTTCTTATAAAAATGGTTATCAAGAGTCATTGAAGATGAGCCCTTTTGAGGCCCTCTATGGTAGATAATGCAATATTCCAATCAACTGGAATAACCTAGTAGATTGAATTACAATCAGGCCATATATAATAAAGGAAATGGAACAAAAAGTATTTCATATAAAACAAAATATGAAAATAGATGAGGATAGACAAAAAATTTATGCAGAGAAAAAAAGGACTCCTCGAGAGTTCAAAGTAGGGGATCGTGTCTATCTCCGAGTTAGGCCCAGGAAAAGTTCCTTGAGAATGGGAGCCTGTAACAAGATGGAAACTTGATATTTTGGACCCATTGAAATTTTGTATAGAGTGGGACTTGTAGCATATATACTAGCACTTCCTCCCACAGTGAAGGTACATAATGTTTTACATGTTTCGTTACTGAAGAATTGTGTATGTGATTCTAATCATATAATTGGTTGGTCTTTGATTCAGGTAGAACCAGAGGGATAATTTCTGCTAGATCCACAATGAATAATAGACATGAAGGAAATACCACTCATGAACAAAACCATTGAACAGGTCAAGGTGCAATGGAAACACTTTGGTCTAGATGAAGCTACATGGGAAATGGAGGATGCCATGAAACATGCATACCCATTTTTGTTTACTTATATAAAAGAAGATCGCATTGGCAGGTAGAACATCGAGGGTGATGTTCCTTTAAGGGAGAGGGGATTGTAATACCCATATTTCCCCCAAGTTGTTAATATAACTATAACTTGCCAAAATAATATGGGGAAATGGAATATGTGTGGATGTTGGAATTGATGAACCTTTTTGTTATTAAAGGTAATGTATGCATTTTTGTTATTAAATAAAATGGATAGTGTTGCATAACTGTTGAAGGGGTTTTCTAGGGCAGATCATGATGCATGAGAGATATGATGAGGGGAACCAACCATGGTTGAGATGACCCTCACCAGACCAATACCTTACTAGATTCAAATTATTCAGACCCAGAACAGTCCTCTAACTCATAAATAAATTACAAGTCAGGATGGTTGTTGGGAAGTACTGCTCAACAATCAATGAGGAGATGGGTAGAGTACCCATCTGAAAAAATTCCTGACCTAGTCATGAAATGGGGATTCAGACCCATGGAATCTTGCGGAGGAAGGAAAGGAAAGAACGAGATTCATGGGAAGAAGGGAGGATTGTGAAGAAGATGAGTGGAGAGATAATTTTTCCTAAAGGAGAAGAGTGTGTGCAACTCTCTGGTTATGATGAGAACTGGAAAACAATCTTTCTTTAGGTGTAATAAGTTGTTGGAAATGTTTTCAATCTAAGATGATAAAAGGGTTTGCAAAGAAGATGAGTGACCGAGGAAGCACTCATTGCAAGACCCCTTTCTTGGTGGAGAGAAAACCATTTTTCCAAGTTCCTGTGGGAGGAGGAGAGTGGCCTCCATCCTTGACTGTCAATGAACAATAAGGAATAGTCTCTTTCATAGCATCATAATCTAGCTAGAGGGTGTGTGGTGGTAAATCCATCCATGACTTGTTGTGCCTACGGTTGGGTGGAAATGGGCACCCCTCTCAACAATTGCTTCACTATTTGGTTTCTTGATAATTATTCCTTATCCATTTACTAGAATTGAAATGAGTGGTTGGATGTATGTGTCTATGAATAAAATTTCATTGTTTGATTAATTATCAGAAATGTTTATTGTTTTCTGTGAAACCGCTGTATTTTAATGATTTATGTTTTCCTTTGCTTAGCAGTAGGATAACTATTAGACATGGTTCTTCATATGAATTTATGGAAAATTTTATAGTCTTCATGCTGGTTGGAAAATCCTAAAGGGAATTTTTCCAAAGGATTGATTTTGTAATGTAAGAGTCAGGGAAGATTTTGCTGGAATACTTCAGTCCTATCGACCCCTCCAATTTACCTACGCAGGTTACTAAATTCGAGCTCTGTGGAGGGAGGGTTACTCCTTCAAACCATTCGTCTATGTGATTGAGGGATCATGTCCACAACCCTAACCAAATCACAACTAAGATTTGAGCATGCAGCCCCGAGTCTTGTCACGAAATCCACATGACCGAGACCTTGGAACCCTTCACTAGGTCTGAAAGGAGATAAGATATTGTGTCTTTAGAACTTTGGGAGTCTAGATCTCTTGGATTTTATAACTCTAAAACCTTCGAAACCAACTGAAGGAAACATATTGGTATGATTATCATTTAGTTTTAACAAAATCTAGTGGTTTCCTAAACCGTGACCATGAGACTTGTCCCACTATTAAACCCCGATCCACTTCTCGGTCGTAAAGTAACGCAAGCCATAGATTTGAGTTGGATCTTCAAGATCTTCCATGAATGTTGGATCTACGTCATGTTTAGCTCGACGTTGAACACTCTAGTAGAAAGAGACTGTTAAATGGGTGGAAACATTGAACGCCGAACTTGCGAAGTGACGAGAACCGTATATCTCAGGATCTTTCCTTACCATTGGATCTACTTCGTGGTCAGTCCAACATTGACTAATATGGTAGAAATGGAGTGTTAAATGGATGGAAACCCCAAACTTTGAACTTGTGATGTGACGAGAACCATAGATATGAGGATCTTCATGATCTTCCCTCACTGTTGGATCTACATCATGGTTACTTCGGTGTTGACCACTCCAGTAGAAAGGGAGTGTTAAATGGGTGGAACCCCATAATGTTGAACTCACAAAGTGACAAGGACCGTAGATCTAAGGATTCTCCAGGATATTACCTAACCGTTGGATCTACATCATGGTCAATATTACATTGACCACTCCGGGAGAACAAGAGTGTTAAATGGGTGAAACCCCAAAACGTCGAAGTCATGAAGCGACGAGGACCTTCCATATGAGGATGCATTGGGATCCCTCCTGACCATTGGATCTATACCATAGTTATCCTAAGACTGAAAACTCTAGTAGTAAAAGGAAATTATATATCCAATCTCTGGAATGATGAAGTCATGAAGTGACAGAGGTCGTAGATCTAAGGATCTACGTGGACCTATCATGACCGTGGGAAAAAATGGGTATGGCAGAAGTTCAGGATTTGGAGATCCGAGAGATCTCGCAGGAAGGAGAATATAGAGTCTCTTGGAGGCTATCAGTCGAGAGTGACATGGAATTTTGATGCCACTTAGGGTGATGTGGACCCATATTCAGAATGCCACATGTCACCTTGACTCATTCCTTTTATAGGCCTTATATTCCAATTGAAATGTGACATGTGTCACTCATTTATGGGGCCATGTGTTATCTCTAGACTTTGTCACATTTCATCCCCGTAGAATATGCTTTCTTGGCCTAAGAGATGGTGGACTACCCGAGACACTGGGAGTTCAGAACTTCAAGGAACTTGGGATGTTGGAATGCTGGGGTTAATCGAATGAAGGATCGAACCTACCTACCCTTGCCTTTGCATTTAATGCACCACCATGTGTAAGTGTAGAACCTTTAGGATTTTAGGGTTTCAAAACTCTGGAGGTTTGGGGTGGTGTATTGGATAATCCGAAAGGGTCAGAGCCATGTGGAAGAATTACAAGGTTTTGGGACTCTGGAGGAAAGGAAAGTAGAGAAAAGGACTTTCAATGCCAAAGCACCGAATGCCAAAATCCCTTAAGTCCAGGTGTTGAACAAGGGATAATATAAACCATTTAATTTAACGATGGATTAATCTCCACCATAGATACAAAATTTCTAGGGAACTTTGGGACTTCAAGACTTTGAGAGTGTTTCATACCTGGACAAGAAGGACGAAGGGCCTAAGGCCTTGTAATTGCGAAGACACATGGAGCATTCCCTGTAACATCCCCTCCAGTGGCCATGTCATTGCTAAAGGATGATGACTTTGGTCAAGACCATGCCAGGTTGGATGGTATGAATGAGGTGAATCCATGTGGGTTCCACGTGGCCTTAGACCAATGATGCCTAAAGAACTTCAGAAGGGAATAACTTCCAATCGAAAGCTCATATTGGATCATGGTAACATTCGTTGGAAATCTCTTGACGAGTAGAAGGTGATGGAGATCTCGGGAAGAGGATTTAGGATGATTGAGAAAAGTAAAATTTTGATGCCCCATCCTTTAAAAAGGTACTTTAGGAGTCGATTTTGTTACAGGCATTGCCAAGGATGAGATCTCCACATCAACCAACAACATCGTCTTTCCTATGATATCAAGCCCTTAAAAGATGAGGTATTGTGTGATATTCCTTCCCTTGAAGTTTGTGATGTTATTTTAGGAGAACCATATTTATGGAAGAAACATGTTGTGTATGTGTCTAGGCCCTACAGTTGTATTATTAATTTGGGTGGAAAATTGTACAGGATACCTGAAGTAGCACCACCTATCACTATTTCTTTAATCTCTGCTAAGCAATGTAGTAAGTTCATTTCACAGACCGTGAAGTTTGTTGTCTTTGTGATCCATTCTCATAGTAAGAATAAGGTCATCGCCACTTCCCTGACCTCTAACCAGAGCCTCTCTTTGTAGCAGAAGCAAGTGGATAGAATCATGGAAGAGTATATAGACATCTTCTCCTCACCCACCGGGGTACCAACCCACTACCAAGTCAACCATCCAATTGATCTAACCCCTAGTGCACCTATTCCTAATGGACCAATTTATATTCACTCATTGATGTAAAATGATGAAATCAAGTGTCATATGTAAGAGATTCTTCAAAAGGGGAACATCATACCCAACTCCTCCCCTTGCGAAATCTTGATTGTGCTGGTGAAGAATAAGTATGGGACCTGGCAGCTCTGCATTGATTACAGAGCATTAAAAAAATCATAGTAAAAAAATGATACCCAATTCCGTATATTGATGAACTTCTTTACCAACTCAAGGGGACCAATTTCTTCAACAAGTTTGAGCTAAAGTCTGGCTACCACTAGGTTCCCATTGAATCGACTGATGTATGGAGGACAACTTTTAAATATAAAGAAGGTCTCTTCGAGTGGTTGGTCATGCCCTTTGGCCTAAAAAATACACCAACAAAATTCATGAGGTTTATGGATAATGTATTGAGACCCTTCACCAACTCTTTTGTGGTGTTATATATTGATGACATCCTCATATTCAACAAAAGTTGGGAGGAGTACATGAAACATATTCATCTGGTTTTGAGCACTCTACGACAACAAAAGTTATATGCCAACCTAGAAAAATGCTCGTTTGGAATGAACAGGGTCCAATACTTGGGATATATTTTTGATGAACATGGTGTACATGTGGATCTAGCTAATATCCAAGTCATTTATGACTGGCCAACCCCGACCACACTAACTGAGCTTCATATCTTCTTGGGACTTTCCAACTTATACCTATGGTTCATGTTGGGATTCTCCCATATCGCATGGGCCCTATGCCAAGTGACCAAGGGAGGTGGAAAGGAAAATTTCACGTGGGGGAAGGCACAACAATGAGCATTCGATGATATAAAGCATCGTTTGTGCTCAACTCCAGTACTCTCCTTACTTGATCTACACCAATTGTTCAAGATTGAGACTGATGCATCTGACTATATTGTAGGAACAATTCTCACTCAATACAGTCATCTAGTAGCATACCATAGTGAGATACTCTCAGATACTGTCTAGAAATACCCCACCTATGACAAGGAAATTTATTCCATTATACAATCATGCCATCAATGGAAACATTACATTTTGGGAAAGGAGACAATCATATACACAACTACAACATGGCTCTCCATAGCTCCACCGACCATAGCCCATTTCAGGTGGGGCTGGGATTCCAACCCTTGGGCCCCTTTGATGTTGCACTACCTATTACAACCACACAGAAAAAATCTTCCCATGTTTAGTATGAGGTCGACAAAGCCACCAAATTCATTGAGAGGATTCAACACATCCGCCAACAGGTCCATGTTGGCTCTCAACCAAGTTTTGCGGAAACTTTGGTCAGTTTTTGCCCACTTTTGGACTTCGACACGATGGTTGAAGGAGTTCCTGGGAGGAGATGAGATCACGGATCTCACTGATTTTGAGGGTTAATTGGACCTAGTAAAGGGTCCTCTAGGGTTTTTGTAATGAGTTTATGGGATGTCGGCCCATGGGGTTTTCCCATGATTAGGCCTTATTGTAAGGGGTTGTAAAATATAAATAAGGAAGAATGTATTGTAGAAATAACAAGTGAAGTGAATGTAGTTCAGTGTGGACAGAGTTTATTTGTGCAAAGTAATGTATGTGCATTAAGGATTTGTGCTTGATAGAGAGTTGGCTTTGTGCCTTGACCTAATTTCGGAAGGAGGATAATAGATATGGTGCTTAGTGCACATTCTCCTCTCCGGTGCAAAGCTTGACTCTGTGGCTTAGTGCACAAGACTGAATGAATGTAAGATTCTGGTGAAGAATAAATAGGTGAAGCGGTTTGTGGATGTAGCCCCACCCTGGGGTGAACCACATATATCTAGTGTCTCATGGTTTTCTTTGTGTAATGTTAGCTCTATTATTTTTTTCTTATTTATTTGATTGTGATGTGTAATATATAGATATTTTGTTGCTTAAATTATTTGCTTATGTTAAAATGCTAGATTTGATTCAAAGTGCTAAGTGCTAAGTGTTTAAGGTGCATAATATTTTTTTGTTACCACGCTAGATCTATCTTTGATTATGTTCTACGATGTTAAAACGGTTAATAAACTAATGCATGATAGTTCCTAAGCATTAAAAAAATATTCCGTGAAGTGTTATTATCACAGATATGTGTCCCAACTTAGTTACAGACACCTGCATCATATAACCCCCCCTGCTTCTACCTCGGGTGAGACTTCGCCTGCTTCACAGGTATTGCTGAAAGGGCCGGTAGTCGGGGTTTTGTTGGTGCGTTGTTAAGCGTTGAACCTTGGGTCTGCCCCTATGCCAAAAAATGGTTCTATTGCCAGGACCTGACACTATCATTGCCGGGAACTGAAGTAAAGGAAAAGAGAATCTATGTGCATAGATATATTGCTGAAGTGTGCAATACTCTATTTGAATTGCAAATATTTGTGCCAAGGAGGTAAACTGATCTAAAGAAAAGAGGTAAGATCCTAAAAGAGGTAAATCTTTGTGCTTTGGTAAGAGAAAGATAAGTGAAATTTTTTGTTTTGAAATCATGAACTTAAGTATGTTTAATAGATTTTGTCCTAGTTTGAAGGTTAGGGCGTAGTTGAAAGAAAGAGTTGATTTGAGTAAATTTAATGGAAATGAAGATATATAGGTTATTCCTATGCATATATAGAGTTTTTGGACTAATAAGTGGATGCAGGAACCTAGAATTTATTTTTACAGATTCTAGGACCAACACTATGATCCTAGGGAAAGTGTGCAATAAAGAAAAGGTTGGGGAACATTTAAAAGAAAAAGAGGATTGACATTGTGTTATAATTTCAGAAGGTCAGGATATCTTGCTAAGGAATGTCCTAAGGTAGGCCCTATTTGTCTTTGTTGCAAGGTTTTTGGTCATGAGGTTGAGGATTTTCCAAGGATTATTGCTAAAGTTGAAGGAATGAACATGAGACAAGAAAAATATCAAGAAATTCAAGATACTAAGGGAATGATAGAGAGTCATAAAGAGAGAGGATCATAGGAAGTTCAAACTACAATATTACAATTGAAATAAATGTTGTATGTTCACAAAACTGTCAGTCTACCAGAAATCTTGAAAGAAAAATAGTCCATAAGTGCAATAATAGATGACTTTGACATAGATTATGTCTTGGATGAAGAAAAAAAAGTAAATATTATGATAGAAGAAACTTGGAAAATTTTGGGAAAGCCTACTATGGTACCTTCGTTAGGAAGGATAGGCTTGTTTAAGGGAAAAATGATAATATTATGTGGAAGAGTTACTAATGTACCTTTTATTGCTTATAGAACATTGACTAAAGAAGAATTTGAAGTCATTAGGTTTGTTTGGGACAACACCCCTTTCCCACTATTGTTTGGTAAGAATTCGATTAAGAAGGTTCATATCAAAAGGAAATTAGAAGAAGAAGCTACAGAAAAGAAAAAGAAAGAATTAAGGGATTTCATAGCTAAGAAAATAGACTGACTAATAGAAGAACGAGAGGATAAGTCGAAGCAACAGAGAAAAGTAACAACACAAGAGGGACATAAGGAAACATAATTAGTTGTCAAGGTTGAAAGAATGAAAGAAGGATTGAAAGACCTATCCATTCCAGAAAGAAGTATGTCCACTCAGGAAATGTTAATAAAAGAGATATTAACTATCGAATCCTTGAGGGAACCTCAACAATGCGAAGACACTACACTAGGGGAAGATAAGAATAAAAATGGAAAGAGGATTCCATAAATAGTTAGAGAGACTCAGATAACAAGAAAGAAGGAAAGTAAGCTCAATAAAAACAAGGTTAAGTTGGAAAATATACAAGAAGTTACAAAAACTAGATGGAAGAATTCGCAGACTGGAACCTCACAGGAGGCAGGTTCATAGGATTTGAACCTCGCTAGAACAATAGGTCGGGACAGAATTGGACTTCACCTTGGCGAAGTTAGATGACCATTGGAGTCACCCCGACTGTTAGAATGACTCTCCAAAATGGTTAGAAAAATCATTTATGGGCTTATGGACCACTTTTGGACATTGAGACTGCACCATAATGAACATATTTACATTGATGGAAGAATTTACTAGCCATTGGAATATTTATCATGATGCCCCACTTATTTAACTCCTTGGTTGTTGTGCTGGGACCAGTTTTTTATACCTATGATTGAATGAGCTAAGTAGAGAATTGTCCAAGTGTCAAAGCTATGTTATCTGGAACTAGACCCCACCTGTTCGTTTGTCTACCCTGTCGTCTGCTTGTCTACCCCACGTGTCTGTTAAAATCTAGAATGTCAGGTGAACCTAGTGAATTAGAGAAGTCTTTCAAGGAAGTGGTTAAGAAGCTCATGGATGACATACCGATATCTTAAGGTATCCAGGAATCACCGACTAGGGGACTGCAGGGTTCCCCTTCGATTGGACGTCATTCTAGTCGTGTCAACCCTGTAACTGAGAAACAAAGTAATCACCGCAATGATCATGCTAATGCGAAGCATATCCCATCGATACTACCTGAATATATCCCATCTTTGGCTGGTGCTGTTAAACATGATAGTATACCTCGAGACTTTGAGTACTCTATTTTTACTGCATACGTTCCAAAAGGAATTCACATAGTCGAGAGTCAGCTAGGACATATCTCGTTGTTGAAGAACAATGAATTCAACTTAGGAGACCAGAAGAACTATGCCATGTTATCTCCCCACCGGTATCTCACGAAGAAAACTAGGAAGAAACCCTGCCTCATCTCACAACCATGGATTAAAGGGTTGGCGCAGTCCATTGTGTTGAATGTAATGAAGATCCCACATTTTGACCACCACCAGGAGGTTAACACTTGCGTTAAAATCCTCCTTTCATGCTATCATGGTGGATATATGTGGCTTGACAAAAGGATTATTGTGGATCTGACACTGATCCACTGGATCACAGACTTAAGTGTGAAGGGCCCTAACCCTTAGCATTTTTATCCATGGAAGACCTTAGACCAATCTTTGGTACAACACATCAAAGAATCTTACAGAGAGGTAGAGAAAGGAAATAAAGGTTAAAAGGTAGCCTCTATATAGGATGGAACAATGTGACTCACTTTCCAACTCTTAGCTGGAAAGCTCGTAAGGAATAAATTCCCCACACAGGTCATTGGGTTCAGGGTGGACATCGCAGGAAAGTGTGTGGAGGGCATGCAGATGAACTGGGTGAACTACCTTGTCAACAAGCTAGAGATGGATTTCCATGAAGCCCAAGACTTGGGATACAAATTTCATTACAGTTGGTTGATCATTTGATCACATTTGTCACTTGGAAAATACCTGAAGGATCCACTTTCCCAGAGATCAAACCTTCTGAGCCATTGGACGCTTGGTTTTCCACCCTGTGGTATACCAACGACATGACGAAGCAGTGGCAGTCCAATTCCATGTTCCATGGATATTACCAGTAGTTAAAGGTCGCCATTGAATCATTTCCATGCATGACACCATGCACCCTACACCAGTACCGACAAATAACAAATTTCTACGCTAATCCTCATTTCATATACATCACTGCGTGTAGAGATGAGAACTAGGAATAATTGCATTCATACTACAAACTAACAAATGAAGATATGGATCACATTACAAAGGAATGGCTAGGGGAATTTCTTGTACATGTCATCGATGCAGAATTATCCGACATTGACACCATAGGAATCCCCATAGTTACCCGATTTGAACATGTTGGACAATCCAATTGGACGAAGAAGAAGAAAAAGAAGGTTGAAGTCTATTGGCCCTTGACCAATTTTTGGGAACACTTGGTCATGTTTGACCTTTTTTGAAGATTGCATAATCTCGACCCACTTTTGGGCCAATTTTGGGTTTTGGGAATATGTAATGGGAAAGGGATGTCGGCCCGTGGGTTCACCCATGCTTAGGCCCACTTTTGTAAATGTATAAATAGACGTCTAGGAATATAATAGAGGATCTATTGTATCTATGTGATATAAGCTACGTGCCAAGTGGGATCTATGTGATCAAGGTGTTGTGCATTCTATAGGCTTGCATATCTTAGTGCAAGTCCCTGTGTGGAGATATAGAAGGATTTGTGTTATAAGGAAAGGAAGAAGGATCTAGTGAGTTGTGCAGATATTCTATCCTATGCATAGTAGGTTTTGATGGATCCATTCTTGTAACCAATTGAAGACACTAATAAAGAATAAGTGTTGGTGGACGTAGCCCCAGGGTGGGGGTGAACCACTTAAATTTGTGTGTTATGCTCTATGCTTTGACTTGATGTGTTTATCTCTGATTTGGCTAAGTACTTTGATATATTTAGATAGATCTACTTATGCTCTATGCTTTATTAGATGTGTATGAATAGTATATCTAATATGTATGAATATTCTTAGTGTTGATCTACTAGATCTGATCTGTTTTACTGTTGCTAAGTACTAAGATACCTTAGATCTAAGTGAATGTCGCGATGCTCTTTGCTATTTGCGAAGTATAATAAGGATTTAATATTGATGAATGATTGATTTTAAGTTCTCTATAAGCAATATAATCATATATCTGTGTCCCATCGTAGGTTGCAGACACTTGATTCCTACAACCACCCCTACCTCTACCTCGGGTGAGACTTCATTTTCTTTGTAGGTGTTGCCGAAAGGGCCGATAGTTAGGGTTTTGTTGGTGCGCTCTTGTAGTGTTGAACCCTAGGTCTTTCCCTATGCCAACAAATGGTTCCATTGCTGAGACTTGAAACTGTGATTGCTGGGAACTGAGGAAGAAGAAGCTTTGTGCAAAGATTCGTCCTGAAACTGTGGAAGCCTTGTGCATGGATCTATGACCTAGTCCAATGTTTTCCACTTGATTTGAAAAGATATATGCTAAATAAAGAAGGCCAAATCTGAAGAAAAGAAGCAATATATGAATAGTCTATGCTCTAAGAAAAGAAAAAGTGGAAGTTTCTGAAGAAAAGAGGTAATATCTACACAAAAACGGTAAGATCTGTAAGCTCAGTGCTCTAATAAAGGTAAGAATAGTTAAAAGCTTTTAGATCTGGAATTTTTGTACTCTATAAAAGTAAGATAAGTGGAAATTTTTGTTTCTAAAACCATGGATCTAGGTATGTTTGATAGATTATGTCCTAGCTTGAAAACTAGGGCATTAATAGATGAAAGAAAGTTTGATATGATTAAATTTGATAAGCATAATGATAGATATGTTATACCTATGCATAGAAAGAATGCTTGGACTAACAAATAGATGCAGGATCCTAGAAAGAATTTTTTGTAGGTTAGCTACCACGATCCTAGTGTGCAGTATAGAATAGGCTGGGGATCATTTAAAAAAAAAAGAGGATTAACCCTATGTTAGATTTGTAGAAAAATAGGCCATCTAGCTAAGGAATGCCCTAGTGGAATACCTAGTTGTCTCTATTGAAAAGTTATGGACCATGAAGTATTGGATTTCCCTAGAATGATTGCTAAGCTTGAAAGAAGGAATCTGAATGAAGAAAACCCTAAGGCAAATCCAAAAATATATAACCCCAGAAAGAATTAGAGATCGTATTGCTACAGATGAAAAAAACCTTGAACGATCATTGCCATGTTAAGATATCAGAGATCTTTTAATAAAAAGAATGTATCGAGGCAAGAATAGGAGACTTCGACATTGACTATATCCTGGATGAAGAAACACAGATGAATATTATGACAGAGAGAACTGGGGAAATCATAGGGAGGCCTGATATGATTCCTTCGTTAAGAGGAATAGGGTTATTCATAGGGAAAATGGTAAACCTGTGTGGGAGGCTCACTCAGATATCTATGAATGTCAATGGAACTTCAACAAAAGAAGATTTTGAGATTATCAAATTTATTGAGGACAACACCCCGTTGAATATGTTACTTGGAAAACCTTGGATTGAAAGAGATCAAGCCAGAAAGAAGGAAGAAGAAGAGGTTTTAGAACAACAGAGACAAGGGTTAAAATATTTCATGACTAGAAGTATCGCCCAATTGATTAAAGAACAAGAGAACAAATTGAAGCTACCTTACACTAGAAGCCCAGATGTCAAAGTTGCAAGAGCATTAGAGGACTCACAAGAGATTGAAGTATATGTCTCATATATAGAAGAAGTATTACCCCTGAGTCTTAGGAGAGAATCTTAGCAGTGCGAAGTGACTATGTCCAAGGAAAATAAGAATCAAAATGGGAAGAGAATCACCGAGATGAATCTCACTATAAAGAAGGCTAGGAAGTTAAGTAAAAAGAGAGCTAAGATTGACAGGCTACAAAATATTCAAGAGGGATCCTCGCAGAAGGAAAACTTGTAGAATTTGAACTTCATCGAGATATCAGACCAACGACATAGGAAACTTCGCTGAGGCAAAGCAATATAGCCATTAGAGGCCGATATATCCATTCAACTGCTACTCCGAACAGATCGAAAAGAATTGATGGCTCACCACCAGACCATTGGACTGTGCCATAACAGACAAAACACAAATTAATAAGGTTCATACCCGTTGCAAATAAAACCATTTCCAAGATCGCCTATATATCTCGTCGAACCATGCTCTAAGAACACTTTTTCCAACTGAGAATTTGAAGCCTGCACACTAGCAAGTGTATACAGTGATCATCACACCCTTGTTTTTCATTCCTATGCAGTGTTTAAGATCATTGTGACCCTGATAATTTATCCTGAGCGCATATGTCCAATGAGCTCATCGCAGTCAAATAATCCATAATAGAAATTCTTCTTGATTTAATGACTGAGAGAGTCATGTCGGAAAGAGGACTATCCACAGGTGTTCAAGCATCATCGAAAAGAGGAATGGAAACTTCTCTGTCCAATGCTTGAGCCATACCATCCAGATAGGCCGATGAGAAGTGTACTAAACATAGAGATGTTATCGCAAATGCCAAGATGATTCCAAGAATTCTACCTGCCTACCTACCCCCTCTAAGCGGTGCCATCAACTAGGACAGTGTGCCCAAAGATTTTGACTATGCTTTGGTCATAATGTACCTCCTGAAAGGGATGCGCACAGTTCGAGCTGACCAAGATTAGATCACAACATTGAAGTTCAGTGACTTCAAACTTGGCAACATGAAGGCTTACAACATGCTCACCCCGCACAAGTATCTGACCATAACTAAAGGAAATAATTCAAAGATTATTCCGTAGTCATGGACCTAGAACCTCGCTCAGTCCACACTACTCAATGTGATGAAGATCCTGCACTTCAACA
>JZKD02S1770966.1:0-10108 GCA_000966675.3 Picea glauca
CGTTTTGAGGCCCTAAACAACTTTTTTTAGGGTTTTCCACAATTGATGTACTGACTTACCCAAACAAGGCCCGCATGACTTTTGGCGCTTCATCTCCCTGGGTTAGTTTTTTTGGATGTCTATGGTTTTTGACATTCTTGTTTTATTGTAAAAAGGCCTTCAAAGCCTCATTTTAATGATCTTGTTGCGAATGAGTGCAACCGTCACATCTTTTCTCAGAGATAAGCTGCCACCATTCTAACAACCTTGTTTCCACTGCATTTTACAATTTCATCTTATTTCCTTATTGAATAGAAACTAGGTTTACTGTATATCCATTATTCTATGTTAAGCATCTTTTGATAATAATATGTATTCATTTCATTCTGCAAATATATTCTGGATCAAGTATTGTGTCCTATATGAAGGGATAAAGAATATAAGGAATCCATCATGCTCAGGATAATATTTATTCATTCAATCATACTCCATTAACAAAATAGTAGCATACATCATTAACAAAATCATCCATTAAACTCAGAATAAACACATCAACTTCTAGAGAGAATTGCAGCTTTATATTATCTCCATTAAACATCTGAATGCATACATCAATAGATTCAAATTGCAAATGGAATCATGCTCCTTTATCTAGTTCATTATACATTTTTTTCACTACAATGCACAACAAAAATATTCTCCATACTCTACACTCTACTCGATTGACTCCATTACAAAATATAAACAAGACTTTTCCATACTCATACAAAATTGTTACAAAATCTCAGAACATGACTCATTCAAAACTCAGACTACCTCCTTGCAGACATGAAATAGACTATTATCTTCTTGTACCCTCTTTCAAACACTTACCTTGTTCTTTGTTCTTCCTCCTCTATTTTGTACTATGCCACTCCATTTCTTTCTTCTCTGCTCCATTCACTCTAGTGATCATCAGTTTTAGACACTTCTACTATCAACATTCAACCCATGTAACCTCTTTGGAGTGTGACAGTCCTAATGAACTTTCCATATCATCCATCATCTACCCCAAGATATCCAATTTTGGCTAGGTTCATTACTCGGGAAGATTATCAAAGATCATCTTCTGAATCGGCATGCATGTGGTATCTTTCCGATCTGCAACGAATAGTATAGAACTTTGATTGGCATGCGTGATTTATTCCATCCATCACATAACTTCCAATGCATCAACACAAAACTGATGTGCGTGCACGACTAATTTTTTTGCACACGCAACCTACCCAAATCTTTGGGAGGCAACATATACACACCAATGAGGATTTTTATTATTAGGGACTTACTCATTCAAGTGGGCATATATAATATTTGAAAGAAAATAGGGAACTTGGACTTATGGAAAACAAATATCAACTTTATCTTTGTGGTTCCTATATGGTAAAAGTATATTAAATTAAGATAACCTATGTAAAATGGGTTTCTATAGACCTTTAAATGTGTTTAGGTGTTGGAAATTGAAGGATGCCAGAGATCATCTCTTCCTACAATTCCCAATAGCTCTATGTTCTTGGAATACGATGGATTATTTTCTAATTTAGTGTTCAAAAAACACATCTATAAATATCTAAGTTGAGAAAATAGTGGACACCACCATTCAGTTTTATTACAAACTTTAAGCTACTACTTCGTAAGACAAAGACTTCTCAATGACTACGCCACTAATAGTTGTGACTAAGACCAAATTTTAATTTTGAATTTCAAGTATTCCAACTCAATCTTATTTACTAATCATTATTTTGTAATATTTTTAAAACTATAATGACACTTTTAAGGAACTCAAAAACAAATCCTAATTGCCACACTAATGAATTGAGAAGAAATCCCAAATTTCTAGGTTGATTGAATGAAAAGGAAGGATTTCTTGATCTTGGAATACATGTATAATGTTGACCTATGATTTGTTCTCTAATGGTATGTTATGGTAGTTGGAAAACTTGTGATCTTGTAGAAAACACTAATTCACAACTATGAAAAAATTAAACATGTTAAGCTTAAAATGTACATCCACTTTTTTCAAAAGGTGATATGCGTAAAGCATAGGGAAATTTTAAATAACGTTTTCCTAACCTACTATCCTATCTTCGCTAAAATCCCATAAAGAACTGTGTGGAAAAACAATGGAAATATTTTCAATAACAGATTTGAGCTACTAAACTACACAATTTCATTTTACATTATAAAAATAAATGCAAATGTTGATAACACAACAAAGCAAAGAATCGCACAATTTTAGGTATGTGTATACCAACAATGTGTATGGTCGTAACACTGATCTGATTCAAATGTGAATGAAAATATATCTTTGTTGAATTCAAAAAACAAGAATTTCACTTTCAAATATTCAATAGAGGATCATAGCAATTTACAGATCAAAACTCCGTTTCTAATTTCATCTAACATTCCATACGATAGATAGTCACATTGGCACAATAAATGATTCCATAGATTACGGATATTTTTGCATGATAAATAATTCCATAGGGTAAGAGTCCTTTTTGCATAATAGATGATAGTGAATACTAAAAAGTCATTTTTCCATTAAATGCATGAGATTTGCAATCCCACCAAAGTCGATTTCACACAAATTTCTCTTCTTATTCAAAATCATGCCATTAGCTTTGAAGGTTGGAATTGTATATTTTGTAGGCAACAATGTCACATTTGAAAAAATTACATATGTCATTACTACAAATCCAGTAGAAAGTGGAAAGACATTTACATTGTTTAATTTTCAACAAGAGAAATAGCTGCAAAGCAGCTAATCTCTACTTAAAATTAATTGCAATGTACTGAGTGGAATTGCTTACCTACATTTATATAGTTTTAACGAAAATTTTATGCAATATAGTAATGCAATTCTTCATTACCATCAAAGTTATGCAGAAGATTCAAATTCAGATCTTAATGGAAAACACCTTGGTGTACCAACCACCTAACATTGCAGACTCCCCTTTCAAAAGCTCAAAATTATTGTATGTAATGTAAGCCGCTAATAACCATCCAGTGACAAATAGGATTCTGAGGACATAGTTGAAAATCAATAGCACGTGTTTTTTTAATGTGGTTATTTTCCAAACATAGCATGTGTTTTTTTAATGTGGTTATTTTTTATTAATTATACCATATGGACAGTGAACCTGTCCTATAATAAAAAAAATTACTCTCTCCAAACAAGATTAGCGTTGTAATCCTTCATTAGTTTAACTTTCACAACTACTTCACCCTCATTCGTATTGTGCACCTCCCTCCTACTATTGCCATGGTCAATCTCATCTGGTGCACTTCAAACTTCGCCTATTGCAACGGTTGGTCTTGTCCTGTTCACAACCCTCCTCCTATTGCCACGGTTAGAAGATCACGAAAATAATCACAATGATAAAATGTGGTGGGGCCACCTACTGAGAAACCTGTAAAAATAACATGCACCAAATCAATGAATCTTCAATTCTGCAGTCTCCGAGTAAAAACAATGAACTGATTCCTCAACATAATAAATGTTATCTGGTAAAAATAGTGAAAAATAGTGAAACCCAATATGAGCCCAAGTGAAAACTAATTACATCTAAATTTTATAATGTGACCATCCTCCCACCTGCCAAGGTTTCAAATCACCTGCGTATCCACATCCAACAACAATGTGATCTTGAGATTCTCAAATCCCATCGGATTTAAACTCATCCGGTTAAGCTTTTTGCGAATAATAAATTTTGATTTTTCAAAATTATGATAGTTTGAATACTAAACCTCACAAAACTTTAGGGTCAAATTTTAAATAAAACTTTAAATTTCAACAAAATACCATTTATTTGCATCCTTTTTATATAGGAATGTGTAACATGATGGATAAGATCCATATTTTAGTGAGTCGTTGTAAGATCCATCTTCTCTCTTTATCATTGATGTAAAATGTGTGACAATCAAAAGTAACTAAATCAAGTTATGCCAATAGCACGACATTCCAGTTCTAAGTGTTGTTCACCACATATGGTGGAGATCTCGATGTGTGAATTCATGGGTTTTTTTTCTTAGGGTTAAAATATATGGAATGTATATTAATCAATGGACTAAATTGATGATACAAGATCATGTATACAAGAATGTCAATAAAAAAAATAAGAAATGACCAGAAAGAAAGGCATACATTACTATTACAACTTATACAGAGTGCATGTGATTATTCTTTGATTATGACATTTTCTCTCACTTCCAAGGATAAAAACACGTTGTCTTCACCAAAGGACACGTTATCCTTAAACTTTGATACGATGTTATCACTTGCATGAACCAACATCGTCAAATGGTGTTGGTTCAAGAGACTACTTGTGGGATTTTTTATTAATGTTTTATTCGATATAAGAGCATTTCTAATTTAATGCAGGAGTTAGGAAGATATGGTACCCGAGCTGTTACTTGGGAATTTATGAGCCAAGTTGATAACACCACCTCATCCTTGCCACTATTTTCCAAGTAAATATGCAGAAAGAATGGGAAATGAGATCTCTGAGTCTGGGTGGACAATGTATTTGGATCAGTCTATTGATAGTTGGAGTAATAAAATTTCCAACGAGTTTCATTTTCATGAACAGTACACACAAACTGCTAAATATCAGACATCGAGCATTGTAGGCAATGGGGTGAAATCTTCCATGGCTTTGGTCGCTTCCTTTCATCCTTAGAAGCTGCCCATGCATGTACAAAACATTGAGAGACAGTCAAAAGAGAGCTTATAGGGAGCTGACAAAGAAGCCAACTATTCCAGGACCTATCAGCGAAAACCTTCCATCAAGAATCGTAATCAATAATGTCAAGGACGTCAGGAATAGAGAGACAAAAAGAAAGGAAGGCCAGGATAGTAGAGTTTGCTTGGCTTCTGCTAGGCATAGTAGTTCAAACCCAGTAGCACAAGAAAATCCAAGTCCAAGCAAAATAGACACGAGGGGAGCTTAGTAAGTGATAACCTAACATTAAATTTAACTTTGTTTTTCAGTGTCTTCTCTTTAGACCAAACCAATGCTACCTTATATTACCGAAAAAGTGAAACTCTTTAAACAAGTGTATTCATATGCCAAAATCCATTCTTCCTAACTACCCTTCCTTTGAACGAGATTAAGAAAATAAGCTAACCACAAATATCTTGGCCCGGAAGATCTACAAAATTGACAATTGGTCACCGGTTCATTAGGTTCAAATCCTATTCTCATCACATGTTGGTCACATCTTCAAAGTTGCTCAGCTACACATAGAGAAAACCCATACGGGGAATTGTTATGAGGAAAAAACTCTCTATGGAAAGGGTAAACCACAACAGACAAGTATGACTGCAAAAATCTTTTCAATTCTAACATATGCTATATAAACCAATGTGCAAGCGAGATAAGAAAGAAACCCACCTCGTTCCAATGTTTGATGATGTTCTACCATTGATCACTTTGACCCAAAGCTTTATACCTTCAACAAGTTCTCAACAAACAAGCAACACAAGTATATAGTGATAATATAAAGGGGTTAGTACATTAGATAGCATAATCCATTAATAAACATTACAAACATGCCCATGGATAATAATTGTATATTTGCATGATACCAATAGGACGGTAAACGAGTATTTCTATTAATAAATGATCAGAAGAAGTGATAACATTACAAACTTCTGTGTCAACACAGTTCGAAACCAAAAAACCAGGTTCCTTCCAACTGGGTCTCCACCACTTCAATCCTCCACCAAATTCAAGCTCATATAAAAGAGACAATGAGGTTCTCTCAACAATAGGGAAAGAGTTTGGGGGATGAACACTATGTTCAGACTTGAGGGACAAAGGGATGCACACTCAATATGAAGTAATTTCTCCAGAGTAACTCTTCTCTCGAAGTTGAATTCTTTCTCCTCCTTTTCCTTAGCTCGTAATTGTTCTCTTATAGCCTTTAAAATGCAACTGAAAGGACGAGTCAGAACATTTCTAGTATATGGAAGTCCAAGGATCAGAGATCTCCTATCGTGACATGGAAACCCGACTTCATTTTTGTATTTTTTGGAACAAATCTAGATGTACGCGGGCTGTAGTGGAGCAGCCAGTGTATACACATGTTGTATAGTAGATAGGGCGCGTATATGTGGAAAAATTTGTATTTTTATCTCTGGATTTATCAAAAACGGATGACAAGTCTGCATAGGGAAATGGAAAAAGGCCCTATGTGCAAGATAGCTATGGTGAGGAAAATCTTTCAATAATAGATGCCCCCTAATGTGTGAGATTAGAGGAGTATCTGCGATGGCCGAAATACATTATAAATAACCCAGAAGTGGAGTGGTGTAAGCCCAGCTGGAAAGACTAGTTTCTCATTACATTCTTCTTTGACTTTACATACATGGCCACTCGTAGAATACAATGCAGATCCATGTGGAAAATATACCAAATATGTGTTTGTGGCCATGAATAGGAAAATACAAATGCGATTATATCCCAAAAGTTGTCATAATCATCAACAAGGCCTAGTAGAACCAGTCTCAATACCAATATGAAGATATCTGTATACAATGGAGTATAATCTGATGTCCCATGATTACTGTAGTCAAATAGGTGTTGGTCCAATGAAAATTAAGCAACAACTCAGGAAAGTTGTGGCCACATAGTGATGTGTTCAAGTCTTCTACACATCTGCTAAAGGTGAAAGTCTACATCATGTGAATAAAGGAGTTGAGGTCGAACACAATGAGACATTGTTTGATTATCGATCATTGAGGTATACCGTTAACAAACGTGAGACAACCTACCAATAATTAAAATAGGTATCAAGGCACCGAGTACATTCCTACAAGTGTGAATAAGGAGTCGATGTCGAACACCTGACGAATCCATTAATCAAGAGAATTTGATGTATTCCCATATGTCAATGGTGAGAGAACCTACCACTGATTACTACAATTCTCAAGGTACTCATAAAACTCTAGGTCCCATATCTAGAATAAATGAGTTGAAGTCGATGGAAAGAGACCCGCTGAAAGGAGAGAATTAAGGCATCTCTCATCAGTCAACATGAGGAACAAAGAAGGAGCTTCATGATTTGGTGGAGATTGGATGAAGAACATGTTCAAAAACCAACGACCCTGTGCGACTTTCGCATCTGCCAAATGAAGGCGGTACACGAAAAATACCCTCTGAATAGAAGCCAATGATGAAAACTGATGACAAAGGCGAGGAAACCACCAATAAGTCTAATGGCCTCCAAGACACTGCACGAATCCCAAAGTGTGAATAGATGTCTTATCGTCGAACACAAGGGAAACCACCCAATCAATGACCAATGATGAAATGTCGACTGTTGGGTTCAAGGTGACCTACCAATGATGAAAGTAGGGCCAGGGTGCATGATAAGACCACGGTATCATGTGACTCTGAGACAAATTGAGGGTATGGCCAACATGAAAAGTCAAGAGTCCCGAGGAATGACCGACACAGGTTGATAGACTTCCTTTGAACAAGAGCATGAACGTTATGGTGGACTCCGATAGCATAGACTCAATGATGTGACTATTAGATGCAAGAGCCATCAATAATGTTCTCTATAGGGACTGGAAGAGTAACTAGTCGGTAGAGAAAACTCTTTAACGAGATCAGCTTCCTAAGGCCATGCTAAACCCCAAATTATGATGACACAAGGACTCAATAACTTTTTGATTTGTTCAAAGGTGACATGACTGCTGCCAAATATAGTATAGTACTCCCTTCTCGCCCGTATTTTTTTTATTTTTTCATAACAAATCAATGCTATGATGCAGAGGAGGAAACGAGTGTCGCAAGTAAGAAAAACTAGTTCCAGCAGTGGAACGTACCTATGATCAATGCAAGGAAATTTATCTGGGAGATGGACACTCGGGGTGATGTTCCCTCCAGGGTATAGGGTGTCAATTTGTGAAGGATATAAACAAGGCACTTCTTGGTTGAGGATGAAAAAACTACTTAGGCAACATTTTATAACCAAAGTGAGAACTGGATAAAGGATCATAACTGCAAGCGAGGTCATGAGATGAAATCACAAATTAATGCCAAAAAATGCCTTTTTTATGTCTTCTAGTCTACTTGGTGTGAAAAAGGGGTAAACTTGTGCCAAATAGGCATATTTTCAAATCCAATTTACAAGTGTGAAAAAGACAAGTTCACTCGACTATCATTTCTATTTTTGGTAACAAGTCGAAAAAGTGCTTAACTAAGACTCATAACCTTTCAAATCCAATTTAACGCGTGTGAAAGGGACAAATCAGTCAACAATCTTTTCGGTTTTTATACGAGTCGAAAAAGAGCTTAACTAAGACTCGTTTTTGGGAATCCGTGCGGAATAAGGCCGCATGTGTATGAGTGAGAAATGAGGCTCATCATAAAGTCATGTATCAAGTTACAATGGACTCCCAGACCTAAGGAAAAAAACTCGGCATGGGCACCAAATGACAAATAGGATCTAACTAGGGTGCCCATCTTTGGTAAGTCTCTACCTTTTATTAGCAACACTATTTATAGTAGACAGAAGGTTTTGTGTCACAACAAATGGGTTTATACTTAAGGCATAAAAAGAGGTATTTATAGGATAATAAAATAATGCATTACAGAGTGGATACCTGTCTTATATGCTAGGTTATGAAAATACCTGCCCGAGGTGACAAATGACCAATCATGACGTTGAAATTCGCAAGAAATCTGGGTCAAAACTA
Source organism: Picea glauca (assembly GCA_000966675.3). Taxonomy (NCBI): domain Eukaryota; kingdom Viridiplantae; phylum Streptophyta; class Pinopsida; order Pinales; family Pinaceae; genus Picea; species Picea glauca. Next base: position 8,726 of record JZKD02S1770966.1, read on the forward strand.
CAAAAACCAGTTCAAAACCACTCTTGTATTAGTCCATTAGGTGAAAAAATGGCATAAAACTATATAAAGTGGGTAAAAATAGCTTATAAATAGTAATAAAATAAAAAATTACTATACCATTTTGATTTTTACCCAAATAGTGCAATTTGGACCAAAATACCTCCAATATTCAAATGACGATTGCGGGAGCATCAGGCAATGAAATCACGAACTGTCTAGATCATGTAACTTTACATCTCATCCTCTTCAAATTCAATGGATTACATTTTTTAATTAGGTTCCAATTTTTTAGTTTTTGAGGGCATAAATTAGGAATTTTGTTGTACGCTGGCTGCCTTTGTTTAGGTCGCATATACGACGAGGTATACACTCCTGTGTGAACCATAGGGGGTGTATATTAATCCCTACATGTGACTATATGCAAATAAATCCGTGCAAAGGTACTCAAATGGCCAAAAAGAGGGGTTTTAACTCAAAAATTGATTTTTGTTTTGTAGGATGGTCCTGAAATGGAGAGAGCAAGAGCATGAGGAGGTGGATGTAGATGTGGATCGAGATCTGGTGGCTCAAGTGTCTCTAAAAATATGTGGATTGTAAAAAAATTTGGCTCTCAAAGGAATGAGGGCCCAAGTGAGGTTGTTGGAGATGTTGGTGGGTTACTGGGATCCTCATAGTGGAATATTTATCCTCAATGGCCAATCATTGAGGATGGAAGTAGATGACACATACTTCTTGAGTGGTTTATCACGCTGAGGAGAGGTTGTAAACCTCAAGTCATGCGGAGCAGGGAGTGAGATGAAGATTGAAGAGTATATTGATGCCCACTGCGTAGCAGGGACTCCCAAGGTGCGAAGCCAATTTGGTTATGAGAGAAAAACTTTCTATGGAAAGGGTAAACCACAACAAACATGTATGATGACAGAAATCTACTCAATTATAACATATGCTATATAAACCAATGTGAAAGCGTGATAATAAAGAAACCTACCTCGTTCCAACGTTTGATGATGTTCCACCGTTGAGCACTTTGACCCAAACCTTTATACCCGCAACAAGTTCTCAACAAACAAGCAATGCAAGTATATAGTGATAATATAAAGGGGTTATCACATTAGATAGCATAATCCATTAATAAACATTACAAGCATGAACATGGATAATAATTATATATTTTCATGATAACAATAGATGGGAAAGGATTATTTCTATTAATAAGTGATCAACAAAAGTGATAACATTACAGACTTCTGTGTCAGCACGGTTCGAAACCAAGAAACTAGGTTCCTTCCAATTGGGTCTCCACCACTTCAATCCTCCACTAAAGGAAATCTCATAGAAAAGAGACAATGAGGTTCTCTCAACAATAGGGAAAGAGCTTGGGGG
>JZKD02S1770966.1:10158-26376 GCA_000966675.3 Picea glauca
AGGATTTTTTCACAAAAAATGTTTAGATGCTAAATAAAATAAATGACAATTTTACCTTTGAATGTGAGCATGATCCATTCCTACCCATGCCACAACCTCAACAAATTGAAATATGCAGAAGTTTAATTGTAGGGCCTGTAAGTAATTATAATCTTTGTTGGGCCATCTCATACCAACACTCTTGTCGGTGCTTCAAATACAATGATGAATAAACATAAATAATCAAATTTTATCATACAAGCTATAGATTCAATGAATGTTTTCATGTTGTATGTGTTTAAACACTTTCATTCACCATGAGTCTTTTTTTCATGGATCTGCACTAGCTTGAAATTAATTGAAGCTTTCCCTAGAAGATTTTGGACACAGAAAGATGGACCAACATATGAGAGCTTCCAATATGAGATCGAGTTTGATGCTAGACTTCTATTTTTCCTTCAACAACACAAATGTTTCAGACCCTAAAGGAAAATCATCAAAGGTAAAGGCAGGTCATCTAGAGGCATGGATTACTCTTATATATTTAACATTTAACATTGTGCATGGCAGTGGGAAGAAGTGACGTAGCAGGTGGCAAGGCGGTGGCAAGGCAATGAGAAACCACGATAAGGTCAGGTCCTCTGCTGCCACACCTTCGACAACAATGTTGTCAACGTTGTCAAAGAAACTTCAACTACATAGATTAACCACTTAAAAAAATTGATATTTTTAAATCATTTACTGGTTCTGTCAATTGAGAAAAATAAAACCCATACACCAGAGAAATATAGTCACATCAAGTTGCTATAAACCAATCAAAAATTAGAATGTCAAAATTTTGTAAATACCAAAAAGAATTTGTTTTCAAAAATAATACAGAATTCCATCTTAAACAGGGAAATAATGCATAAAATTGGGTGTTGGCTTCAAAAAGGACCAAATAATGTTGCAAAATATACCATGTAATAGGAGGTCAACTATTGTTAACCGCCAAGAGAAAGCTATAGTCCCTTGGCTTTGGCAGGGATTAATAAAGAGATAAATCATAGAAGATGAATATCCCTGAACCACAAATATCTTGGCTTGAAAGATCTATGGAATTGACAATTGGTCACCGGATCATTAGGTTCAAATCCTATTCATCACATGTTGGTCACATCTTCAAAGTTGCTCAACTACAGACACAGAGAACCCATACGGGGCATTGTTACGAGGGAAAAACTCTCTATGGAAAGGGTAAACCACAACAGACATGTATGACTGCAGAAATCTACTCAATTCTAACATATGCTATATAAACTAATGTGCAAGCGAGATAAGGAAGAAACCTACCTCGTTCCAACATTTGATGATGTTCTACCATTGAGCACTTTGACCTAACGCTTTATACCTGCAACACGTTCTCAACAAACAAGAAACACAAGTATATAGTGATAATATAAAGGGGTTAGCACATTAGATAGCATAATCAATTAATAAACATTACAAACATGCCCATGGAAAATAATTATATATTTTCATGATACCAATAGGACGAGAAATGAGTATTTCTACTCATAAATGATCAACAAAAGTGATAACATTACAGACTTCTGTGTCGATACAGTTCGAAAAGAAAAAAACAAGTTCCTTCCAACTAGCTCTCCACCACTTCAATCCTTCACCAAAGGCAAGCTCGTACAAAAGAGACAATGAGGTTCTCTCAATAGTAAGGAAAGAACTTGGGGGATGAACACTGTGTTTAGACTTGAGGGACAAAGGGATGCAGACTCAATATGAAGTAATTTCTCCGAAGTAACTTTGCTCTCGAAGTTGAATTCTTTCTCCTCCTTTTCCATAGCACAGAATTGTTCTCTTATAGCCTTCAAAATGAAACTGAAGGGTCGAGTCGGAACATTTCCATTATATGGAAGGCCAAGGATTAGAGATCTCCTGTCGTGACATGGAAACCTGACTTCATTTTTGTATTTTCTAGAACAAATCCTGATATATGTGCGTTGTAGTGGAGAAGCCAGTGTATACACATGTTGTATAGTAGATAGGGCGCATATATGTGGAAACATATGTATTTTTAGCTCTGGATTTATCAAAAAGGGATGACAAGTCTGGATAGAGAGATGGAAAAAGGCCCTATGTGCAAGATAGCTATGGTGAGGAAAATATTTCTATAACAGATGCCCCCTAATGTGTGAGATCAGAGAAGTATCTGCGATGAACAAAATACATTATAAATAACCCAAAAGTGGAGTGGTGTAAAACCAGCTGGAAAGACTAGTTGCTCATTACATTCTGCTTTGACTTTACATACATCGTTACCGGTAGAATACAATGCAGATCCATGTGGAAAATATACAAAATATGTGTCTGTGGCCATGAATAGGAAAATACAAATGTGGTTATATTCCAAAAGTTGTCATAATAACGAACAAGGCCCAGTAGAACCAGTCTCAAAACCAATCTAAAGATATCTGTATACAATGGAGTATAATATGATGTCCCATGATTACTGTAGTCAAATAAGTGTTGGTCCAATGAAACGAAAGAAACAACTCAGGAAATTTGTGGCCACATAGTGATGTCTTCAAGTCTTCTACACATTTGCCAAAGCTGCAAGTCTACATCATGTGAATAAAGGATTTGAGGTCGAACACAATGAGACATCGTTTGATTAATGGTCATTGAAGTATACCGTTAACAAACGTGAGACAACCTACCAATAATGAAAGTAGGTATCAAGGCACCGAGTACATTCCTACAAGTGTGAATAAGGAATCGATGTCGAACACTTGAGGAATCCATTGATCAAGAGACATTTATGTATTCCCATCTTTCAATGGAGACAGAACCTGCTACTAATGACTGCAAGTCTCAAGGTACTCTTAAAACTCTAAGTCCCATATCCAGAATAAATGATCTGAATTCGATGGAAAGAGACCTACTGAAAGGAGAGCATTAAGGCATCTCTCATCAGTCATCATGAGGAACAAAGAAAGAGATTCATGATTTGTTAGAGATTGGACGAAGAACATGCTCATGAACCAATGACCCTTTGCATCTTTCACGTGTGCCAAATGTAAGTGGTACACAAAAAATACCCTCTGAATAGCAGCCAATGATGAAAACTGATGACAAAGGCGAGGAAACCACCAATAAGGCTAATGGCCTCCAAGACACTACACGAATCCCAAAGTGTGAATAGATGTCTTGTCATCGAACACAAGGGAAACCACCCAGTCAATGCCAAATGATAAAATGTCAACTGTTGGGTTCAAGGTGGCCTACCAATGATGAAAGTAGGGCCATAGTGCATGATAAGACCACGATATCATGTGACTCTGAGACAAATTGAGGGTATGGCCAACATGCAAAGTCAAGAGTCCTAAGGAATGACCGACACAGGTTGATAGACTTCCCTTGAACAAGAGCATGACACATATGGTGGACTCTGGAAGCATAGACTCAATCATGTGATGTTTAGATGAAGGATGCATTAATAATGTTCTCTATAGGGACTGGAAGAGTAACCAGTCAATAGAGAAATATCTGTAATGAGATCATCTTCCTAAGGCCATGCTAAACCCAAAATTATGATGACGCAAGGACTCAATAATTTTGTGCTCTGTTCAAAGGCAACACAACTGCTACCAACTATAATATATTACTCCCTTCCCACCCATGTTTGTTTGTTTTTTCATAACAAACGAATGATATGATATAGAGGAGGAAACAAGTGTCGCAAGTAAGCAAAGCTAGTTCCAGGAGTGGAACGTACCTATGCTCAATGCAAGGAAATTCAGGCGGTAGATGGAAACTCGGGGTGATGTTCCCTCCAGGGTATAGGGTGTCAATTTGCGAAGGATATAAACAAGGCTCTTCTTGGTTGAGGATGCAAAAACTGCTTAGGCAACATTTTATAATGCAAAGAGAGAATCGACTAAAGGTTCAATACTGCAAGCGAGGGCATGAGATGAAATCACAACTTAACGCTAAAAAATGTCTTTTTTTATGTCTTCTAGTCAACTTGGTGTGAAAAAGGGATAAAATTTTGTGAAATAGACGTGTTTTCAAATCTAATTTATGAAAGTGAAAAAGACAATTTCACTCGGCGATCGTTTCTATTTTTGGTAACTAGTCAGAAAAGAGATTAACTAAGACTCATGAGATTTCAAATCCAATTTAACAAGTGTGAATGGGACAAATCACTCTGTAATATTTTCGATTTTTATAAGAGTCGGAAGAGAGCTTAACTAAGACTCATTTTTGGGAGTCCGCGGGGAATAAGGCTACATGTGTATGAGTGAGAAATGAGGCTCATCATAAAGTCATGTATCAAGTTACAATGGACTTTGGGTCTTAAGGAAAAAAACCTGGCATGGGCACCAAATGAAAAAGAGGATCCAACTAGGGTGCCCATGTTTGGTAAGTCACTACCATTTATTATTGACACTACTAATAGAAGACAGAAGGTTTTGTGTCGCAACAAATGGGTTCGTACCTAAGGCATAAAAAGTGGTATTTATAGGATAATAAAATAATGCACAATGGAGTGGATACTTGTCCTATATGCTAGGTTATGAAAATACCCGTCGAAGGTGACGAATGACCAATCATGACGTTGAAATCCCCAAGAAATCTAGGTCAAAACTACAAAATCGAGCTCAAAACTACTCTTGTATTAGTCCATTAGGTGAAAAAATGGCATAAAACTATATAAAGTGGGTAAAAATAGCTTATAAATAGTAATAAAATAAAAAATTACTATACCATTTTGATTTTAACCCAAACAGTGCAATTTGGACCAAAATACCTCCAAGATTCAAATGATGATTATGGGAGCATCAGGCAATGAAATCACGAATCGTCTGGATCATGTAACTCTACATCTCATCCTCTTCAAATTCAGTGGATTACATTTTTGAATTAGGTTCCAATTTTTTAGTTTTTGAGGGTGTAAATTAGGAATTTCGGTGTACGCGGGATGCCTTTGTTTAGGCCATGTATACGACAAGGTATACACTCATGTGTGAACCATGGGGGGTGTATATTAAGCCCTACATGTGACTGTATGCAAAGAAATTTGCGTACAGGTACAGAAATGGCCAAAAAGAGGGGTTTTAACTCAAAAAATTGATTTATGTTTTGTAGGATAGTCCTGGAATGGAGAGAGAAAGAGCATGAAGAGGTGGATGCAGATGTGGATCGAGATTCGATGGCTCAAGTGGCTCTAAAAATATGTGTCTTGTACAAATTTTTGGCTCTCAAAGGAATGAGGGCCCAAGTGAGGTTGTTGGAGATGTTAGTGAGTTATTGGGATCCTGATAGCGAAATCTTTATCCTCGATGGCCAACCATTGAGGATCGAAGTAGAGGACATCTACTTCTTGACTGGTCTATCACGCCGAGGAGAGGTTGTAAACCTCAAGTCACCCAGAGCAAGGACTGGGATGAAGATCGAAGAGTATATCGATGCCCACTGCGTAGCAGGGACTCCCAAGGTGGGAATCCAATTCTGTTACGAGGGAAAAAATCTCTATGGAAAGGGTAAACCACAACACACAGGTATGACTATAGAAATCTACTCAATTCTAACATATTCTATATAAACCAATGTGAAAGAGAGATAAGAATCCAACGTTTGATGATGTTCCACCATTGAGCACTTTAACCCAAATCCTTATACCTACAACAAGTTCTCAACAAATAAGCAACGCAAGTATATAGTGATAATATAAAGGCGCTAGCACATTAGATAGCATAATCCATTAATAAACATTACAAGCATGCCCATGGATAATAATTATATATTTTCATGATAACAATAGGACGGGAAAGGAGTATTTCTATTAATAAATGATCAACATAAGTGATAACATTACAGACTTATGTGTCGGCATGGTTCGAAACCAAGAAACCAAGTTCCTTCCAACTAGGTCTCCACCACTTCAATCCTCCACCAAAGGAAAGATCATAGAAAAGAGACGATGATGTTCTCTCAACAATAGGGAAATAGCTTGGGGGTTGAACACTGTGTTCAGACTTGAGGGACAAAGGGATGCAGACTCAATATGAAGTAATTTCTCCAGAGTAACTTTTCTCTCGAAGTTGAATGCTTTCTCCTTCTTTTCCATAGTTTATAATTTTTCTCTTATAGCCTTCAAAATGCAACTGCAGGGCCGAGTCAGAACGTTTCTAGTATATGGAAGGCCGAGGATCAGATATCTCATGTCGTGACATGGAAACCCAACTTCCTTTTTGTATTTTCTGGCACAAATCCTGATGTACATGGGATGTAGTGGAGAATCCTGCGTATACACATGATGTATAGTAGATAGGGCACGTACATGTGAAAAAATATGTATTTTTAGCTCTGGATTCATCAAAAAGGGATGACAAGTCTGCATAGGGAAATGGAAAAAGGCCCTCTGTGCAAATACCTATGGTGAGGCAAATCTTGCTATAACAGGAATACATACAGATGTATATATATGTGTATATATATACAGATTCTTTCAAAATTTCTCTACCATGGCATAGGAAGTCCAACGAGTAAAGTAAGGCACCCGCTAAACTCGCCAAGTTCCTACTTTGCTAGCTACTTGCACAACCTGCTTTTCTAGGAAGCCACACCAGTTTACTGTGATGAGAAAGTAAACCCGATTGTTTGTTATTTCATTCATTTGTGTAATTTCATTCATCTCAAGTCTGGATAGTATACAAAGAACATGTAAATATGAACAATTTGTTTGAAATATTCACAGAGAAATAAGGGGAAAAGCAAGGTGGAGACTAAATTTTAATATAAGCTTCACTACCAAAATATGCCATTACATCCACCAGGATTTTTTCACAAAAAACGTTTAGATGCTAAATAAAATACATGACAATTTTACCTTTGAATGTGATCCTGATCCATGCCTACCCATGCCACAACCTCAACAAATTGAAATATGCAGAAGTTTAACTGTAGGATTAACAACCTATGGCATGTAAGTAATTATAATCTCTATTGGGCCATCTCATCCCAACACTCTTGCCGATGCTTCAAATACAATGATGAATAAACATAAATAATCAAATGTTATCATACAAGATATAGATTCAATGAATGTTGTCATGTTGTATGTGTTTAAATGCTTTCATTCACCATGAATCTTTTTCTCATGGATTTGCACTAGCTTGAAATTAATTAAATCTTTCCCTGACATATTTTGGACATGGAAAGATGGACCAATATATGGGAGCTTCCAATCTGAGATCAAATGGACCAACATATGAGATCTTCCAATCTGAGATCGAGTTTGATGCCAAACTTCTATTTTTCCTTCAACAACACAAATTGTTCAGACCCTAAAGGCAGATCATCAAAGGCAAAATCAGGGCATCTGAAGGTATGGATTACTCATATATTTAACATTTGACATTGTGCATGGTCATGGGAAGCAATGAGACAGTAGGTGGTAAGGCGGTGGTAAGGCAGTGAGAAGTCACGATAAGGTCAGGTCCTCTACTACCACACCTTCGACAACAACGTTGTCAATGTTGTCAGAGCAACTTCAACTACATAGATTAACAACTTAAAAAAATCGATATTTTTAAATCATTTACTGGTTCTGACAATTGAGAAAAATAAAACCCATACACCAAAGAAATATATTCACATCAAGTTGTTATAAACCAATCAAAAATTAGAATGCCGAAATTTTATAAATACCAAAAATAATTTGTTTTCGAAAATAATATGGAATTCCATCTTAAACAGGGAAAGAATGCATAAAATTGGGTGTTGGCTTCAAAATGGACCAAATAATGCTACAAAATATACCATGTAATAGGCGGTCAACTATTGTTGACCGCCAAGCGAAATATATAGTCCCTTGGCTTTGGCAGGGACTAATAAAGAGATAAATAATAGAAGATGAATATCATTTATCCCTGAACCCTCATATGATTTCCACATCAAAGAATCCAATACGACTCCATTTATTCTCTCGTAATGGTTCAAAACTAGTTGGTCCTCCCTGCCAAGGGGCACCCCCTCTGGCACTCATCCTTAGACTAAATGTGACATATGAATCCACTTTGAGAATCATTATATTGTACATTATTGTAGGGCCCATTTGGATGAGCTCAATAATGTTGCATAGTTATATGATTTATTTGAGGGTGGGTGATGTAACTTTATGAAAGTTATGGAACCTAGTGTTTGAAATACAAATTTGAGGGAGGGTGCATATAAGGTGTTGAGAAGGTAATTATAGGTTGGCATCACTTAACTTCAAGTAATGATCAAAATTTTATTCTTTCCTTGGCATCGAGGTTTGGAAAGAGAAGTCTTAGGTATTTTTGTGTTAATAAATGGATGTGAGGCAAGGTCATGAATGTAGCTTGTGGTCGTGATTGTGCTCAAATTATATCTAGTAAAAGGTGGTTGATGAAGGAAGATATCTAAAAACTATTGAGGATGTAACACACCCCAACCACCCACAGGCCGGGTTACACCACCTTAGGGCCCACCCTTGGACTTCTTTCTCTTACCGATACCTTTTAAAATTAATAAGGACACATAAAAGAAAAGATCTAACAACATGCACAAAAATAAATAGCAAGCATGCATATTCTAAAGATTCAATTAAACGATAATTAAATACACACTGGAATACATTCATATACAAATAATTAATACCATAATAGAGATCACTTATCTTTATAAAATATGACACCAACTAGTTGCAGACTAAGGAAGTTCCACCGAACCGTAGACACTACTGTTCCAAATCTCAACAGTGGTGTCACCCTCGAGCCAGGGCTGTGGATCCATAAGGATGGTTTTAGAGTGTTAGTTGGCTTACCAAACCAGTGAGCACTAAATCTCTCACAGGATTTCCTGGCACTCATAGCAATCCAAGTGCCCAACTCTCTTCTACCCAGCTTGCACCGCCCAAGAGAATATACCTCCACCCTTCTCTGCCAAGCAGTTCCTCAGGAAGTCCTTCTCCTTATTTTGGGCTCCAGTGCAAATGGTCCAAAATATCAATGCTGGAACTCATAGGACTCACAGCTATGGACAATGTTGGACATAGGCCATTTCATCTCAAGCATGCAGTCCTCAAGTCATGGTTGGATTACACTAGCGACCACTACAACCAACAATACTGTGGCTAATCTTCGACAATTCGTTTCCCTTTCCTGAGCCAATACGTGGGTGAGGATGGATCAATGAGTGATAGGTAAGGATGGGATGAATGAATGAGTGATCAAGTGAATGAACGAATGAATGAGAAAATGATCCATCAACCAACAATTAACCCCCCCCCCAACAGTCCAGGGGCGGGTTTAAGTATTTTGTGGGGAATCAAGAACCTCTCTAACTTCCCCAAGAAGCTCACGTAATTGATCCTCTCCCTTAGACAAAATGGTAATTATAATAGGAAATAACATTTATCCCCTCAAGCCCCCTCTCTTGTGGAATCATAGCCCCCTATAACTCTAGACCTTGTCTGTTTAGAAACCAACGATGTGTTTATTATTAGTAAGGATCAAAACATTACATTTCTTAGGCATAAAGGCCTTTTAATAAGTGTTTGGGCACTCTAGCCTCTCAACATTGTAACAATACATTATTTAAAATTAGGCTCAAAACCTGGGGTGTTACATCCCATCCCCCTTATTTTGGCACTATCCTCAGTGCATATACAAAATAGAGATCAAAATCTCAAAGTTTATTCAAAAAGTTGCGGGTACTCTACCTGCATGGCATCTTCATGCTCCCAGGTAGAATATTCAAGACCGTAGAAGGTCCACTGAATTTTTACCAGCTCTATAACTCGATTCCGGAGCATTTTGACTTTTATGTCCAATACCTGCACTAACTAAACCTGAAATTATCCCTCTATCTCTACCTGAATCAAATGCCAATCAATAACATGGTTAGGATCATGTACATATTTATTTAGTAAAGAGACATGAAATACATTATGCACATTCATGGAAGTAGGCAATGCAAGCATGTATGCAACTGACCCTATTCTGTCTAATATTTCAAAGGGACCATAGAATCTGGCTGCCAACTTTGTACAACTACCCAATTTCAAAGAGATTTTCTTGGGCTTCACTTTCAGAAGTACATGCTCCCTTACTTTAAATTTTGTAGGTCTCTTGTTCTTATCTGCATAAAATTTCTGTCTATCCTGAACTGCCTTTAAATTCTACTTGATCTTAACCATCTGGTCTTCCATATCCTTGAGAAATTCTGGCCCAAGTACCACTCTATCTGCTAGGTTTTCCCAGCTCACTGAAGTATTGCATTTCATTCCATACAAGGCTTCAAATGGTATCATTTTCAATGAAGCTTGATACCCATTATTATATGCAAACTCAACCAAGTGCAAATAATTTTCGCACTTAGATGGCTTATCCATCACATACATTCTCAGCATGTCTGCAATTACTCGGTTGACCCTCTCTGTTTGTCCATATGATTGGGGATGGTATGTTGTGATAAAGTTTAGATTTGTACCAAATCCTTTAAACAATCCCCTCCAGAAATTGGAGGTAAACTTTGTATCTATGTCTAAGACAATTTTCCTAGGTATCCCATGCAACCTAGCAATCTCCCTCATGTAAATTTATCCAATATTAGTCATTGTATGTGTTGTCTTTACATGAACAAAATGAGCAGCCTTTGTTAATTTTTCAACCACCACCATGATTGAATCATGTTTCCTTTTTGTCTTGGGTAATTTAGTTATGAAATCAATGTTTATCACTTCCCATTTCTTCTCTGGGATAGGTAATGGCTGTAGAAAACCTGTTGGGTTCCTATGCTCATCCTTTACCTTCTGACATTCCATACATCAAGCGATGTAATCAACAACATCCTTTTTCATTCCTTGACAAAAGAATTGGCTTCTTACTGTTGTAAATGTTTTCTAGTAACTAGAATGTCTAGCATAAGGAACATCATGCATTTCCTTCAATACCAAATTCCTCAGTTCTCCGGAACTAGGAACATAGATTCTATTCTTATGCATGAGTAATTCATCTTCCTTTATCTCATACTCTTTTATTTTATGTTGTACATCTCCTTGTTGTAATTTTTCCTTTACCCATAGGTAATGTTGATCTGTAGCAAGACCATCTAAAATTATTCTCTTCAAGTATGACTGATGCATACTGACAGCAGTAGCATGCATGAGGTGCACTCTTCTACTAAGTGCATCGACAAATTTATTCTCTCTTCCTTTGATATGCTTGATCTCGAGGTCATATTCACTTAAAAATTCCAGCCATCTTGTTTGTCGGACATTCAAGGTTGGTTGTTCAAAAATATACTTCAGGCCAATGTGGTCTATCCTTAATTCAAATCTCTTCCCCATGAGGTAATGCCTCCACATCCTCAAGGCGTGGACAATGGCAGCAAGCTCCAAGTCATGTGTGGAAAAGTTCCTTAAGATTTCTAGACTCATAACCAATGAGATGTCCATTTTTCATGAGGACTCCCACAAGTCCTTCCTTACATGCATCTATACATACCATAAAACTTTCATTTGGGTCAACAATATTTAACACAGGTGCACTAGTAAGTAATTTCTTCAGCAGATTAAAATTCTCTTCACACTTAGGTGTCCATTCGAATTCAGTTCCCTTCTTTTTCAAAGAAGTGATGGGATGAGTAATCTTAGAGAGCCCTACTATGAATCTTCTGTAGTAACCAGCTAATCCCATAAAAGATATGACATCTGACACATTTCTGGGCATTGGTCATCCTCTAATGGAGTCAATCTTCTTTGGATCTATTGTTATGCCTTGCTCTCAAATAATGTGTCCCAAGTAATGGATCTGCTTTTGATAAAAATAACACTTACTCATATTGGCATACAACTGATGTTCTCTCAACACTTGCAACACCAGTCTTAAGTGATGTTCATGCTTCTCTTTAGACTTATAATAGATAAGTATGTCATCCAAGAACATTATGACAAACTTGTCCAAATAATTCCTTAATATTCCATTCATTAATCACATAAATATAGTTGGTGCATTGGTCATTCCAAATGGTACCACTACAAATTCATAATGCCCATACCTGGTCCTAAAGGTTGTCTTATGAACGTCTTCATCCTTGATCGTTAACTGATGGTATCCTGACTTCAGGTCAATCTTCGAAAATATATTTGCTCCTCTTAGTTGATTAAAGAGATCATCAATTCTAGGTAGAGGATACTTTTTATTTATATTAAACTTGTTCAATTGTCGAAATTCAATACACAGCCTCAAGGTTCCATCCTTCTTTTTGACAGAAAGTACTGGTGCTCCCCAAGGTGAAACACTCAGACGTATGTACCCTTTCATCAACAATTCCTCCAACTGCATTTGTAATTATTTTAACTATGGTGTGCTTATTCTGTAAGCTTTTTTTGACACCGAGGAAACTCCAAGAACTAAATCAATAGAGAAATCTATCTCCCTTCTTGGTGGAAACCTTGGTATTTCTTGGAATAAATCCTCAAATTCTTATAGTACCGAGAAATATTCAAGTCTTGGCCCCTTTGTATTTTTTGGCTCTTCCACATGAGTTGCATATAGTTGACATCCTTTTCTAAAACATCTCTTCAACTGTAAGACTGAAATCTCCCTTATAGAGTTGGGTCTTGGAAATCCTTTCACAGTTCTCTGTTTTCCATGTCCATAAAGACATGTAAATGTCTTTCTATGACAATCTAGGAAAACATGATGCTCGTCTGACCAATACATTCCAATTAGAATATCATAAGACCCTAACGGTATGATATTTAGATCAACATTTATATTCACACCATTAAGACTTATGGAACATCCTCTAACCATATCATAGATTCTTCTTTTGGTTCCAGTGGCTAGCTGAACCAAACTTGATTTTCCAAGCTTACTTTTCTCCAATTGTAATATATTCACTATCTTAGGATCAATGTAAGAGTGACTTGCTTCTGAATCAATTAAAATAGAAACTGAATAATTTATGATCTTACCTTCCACTTCAATCATATTGGACTGCTACTCTGCTTGTCAATAATCTAAAGTTGCATAGATTCTTCCCATATCTTCGATTGTTGTAGCCTCTTGGACATTTTGCATAGTCCTCACTGTGTCCTTTATGTGTGGGCAATCCTTGTACAGGTGATATTATTTGCATTCCCAACATTGGATAGGTGGTCTTACCCTTTTTCCCAAGGAGTCTTATTTCTTGGATTCACCCTTAGCATACTGATCTTGATGATTTCTATTAGGATCATTCCTATTGAAGGGAGGTTCGAATCCTCTCCTCCTCTGATCAAACTTCTCCTTCCTCTTATCCTTCCAAGATTTCTGCAGGGATTCTCTTCCCTGTCCCTATTCATACATGTATTTAGCCTTCTTGATGGCCTCAGTCAAGGTCTTGGGATGATCATACCTAATATTTTATTTATAAAAGGTTGGCAGTCCACTCATAAACCTTTGTATCTTTACCTTTTCATCGTTTATAAACCCAACATATTTTAACAATCCCAAGAATTTCTTTTCATATGCTACCATAGTCATGCTTCCCAACCTGAGTTCAAAGAACTCATGCATTTTCTTGTCATAGAAATGATCTGAGAGGTAATCCTTCTGGAATTACTTCTTGAATTGATTCCAAGTGATCCTATTCTCATTAATATGTTCAACTTGCTTCAATTGATCCCACCACATTGCATCTTTCCCACGTAAATGGTAGGTGGAAATCCTAGCTTCCAGTATTGATGAATAGTTATGCAACTAAAAATATCTCCTGAGTCCAAGAAACCATGCTTCATCATCATATTCCCTTTCTCTTTCACCATCAAAGTAGGGTGGATGAAACTTCCTCGACTCTCCTTGCAAACTGTCCACTTCCTGTCTCCTTCTCTCGTGCCTAATAGGGGACACCTTTGGACTACTTATGGGATCTTTCGATGTATAAAACCTTCCTTTTGAGTAAGGAGGTGAGTGGTGTCTATGAATTATGTTGGAACTTCTCGAATAACCATCTCTTCCATGATCCTCTCTTATTTCATGAAACCCGCCTTCTTCCTCTTGTTTTGAGTTGTATCCCCACTTCGTTTTCCTCTGCAACTAATTTAATCTCTACAAAACTCGAGCATTTATCTGAATTTTCTCTCTCATCAGTCTCTCATTGTCTTCTTTGTAGCTTCCCACTTCTACT
Source organism: Picea glauca (assembly GCA_000966675.3). Taxonomy (NCBI): domain Eukaryota; kingdom Viridiplantae; phylum Streptophyta; class Pinopsida; order Pinales; family Pinaceae; genus Picea; species Picea glauca. Next base: position 24,337 of record JZKD02S1770966.1, read on the forward strand.
TTCAGGCTTCATATAGTCTCTATTAATGTTTTCTACTCTCCTCTTTCCTTGCATCCATTAGACTCTGTCTCTGCATTACCAATTCTGGTATTCTGGCATTTGGCCTCCTTATCATGGCTGAAGGCTCCCTCACCTTCATCCATTTATTCAATATGAATTTTGAGCTGATGTGTTTAAACCCCTTAATTATGCAAAATGTGCAAGCGACCATTTTGTTAGAATTATGCACATGATAAACAAATTTTTCCAAACCATGTTACAGGTCCTTTTTCTTCTCAATTCATGAAGAACATATATGTATCAATCTTCACCATATAACACTTCCATGTTATTCTTTAGCCGATACAGAATTTAATTCTTCACAAGAACTCCCTTCAAACCACTTCCCCAAGTGACCACGGCTCGAAAGCGCAGCCAAATCCTTCCTGACGCTTCGAAACCTTCAACCAGGACCAAATCAATGGTCATCATCCTCTTTGACTATCAACGATTGAGATCCACTTCGGGACTCTGGCCTTCAGAAGTCTCAACTTTCCCCACTTGTTTCCTCCCTGAACGCTTTTACCCAGAGTTCACGATCCATCGATGTGTGTCGTCCCACAGATCAACGATTATGAATCTCTTCGGCTCTTCGAGCTTCGAAAGTTTCAAACTCTCCGTCCTTCACCTTCTCCTAGAGTGCTCTCACCCGAAGTCAACGATCCGACGATGTGTGTCTCTCACATATCAACGGTTTTGAATCTCTTCGGCTCTTCGGAAGTTATCGACCCAATGCCAACTATCGCATATTTTTCTTCTTGAGTGCCCAATTTCCAGACTGTATGATCTGTTTCCATGTGGCTAAATAATACAGGTGGACACATGGCCCAATTAGGTGGGTGGCATGTGTCACATTCTATCTGACATTTCAATCCTCAACATGTTCAAAACTTACTGTCACATGGCACACATCCCATGTGTCCATGTCATCCTAGGTGACGTCCACAAGCCACGTCACTCCAGAATTTCGAGGTCCACATCACCCCTAGGTGATGTCATCATGCCCCACTACTTCGGCTCTTCGAGATTCAGGAATTCGGGCTTCAGAAGTTTTCACACTAGCAAACTTCCAATTCTCCCGAACTCTGAATTCCCGAATTGGACAATCTGTTGACATGTGTCTCCTTATTGGATGGTCTGTATCAACCCTGGACTTTGAGACTTCGGGAGATACTAATGCAAAGATCAATGGTTCTTGTTGATTTGAGATCAATGTTCCTCAATTACTTCAGGACTTCGAGTAATTCTTGCACTAGTGCTTCGCTATGAATTTTTTTTTGGATTACTAAGTCTCTGAAGTAAGAGATCTGGTGCCATGTGTCCTTGTTGATGGATGATCCAGATGAACTGCGGGATTCGGGCCTTTGGGAGTTCTAGATTTTCACATCCATCTTTCTTCCGAAGTGGTTATCCTCCATAGTGCAGGATCTCCTGTCATGTGTCCACTTCGATCAACGGTCTGGATCTACTTTGGCTCTTAGAAGTTTCGATGTTCAAGCACTAACATGTCACGTCACTTAATGCCTTTCAATTTGAGGGGGCATGCATCGATGGTTTGGAGTAACCCACCTTTTGCCCCATAATTCTTCTGACGCTAACATGTAACCTCTTGGTGAAACCATGGTTTGGATTGCGGGACCGCCTTTAGGAATTAACTCTCATGCAACTGGGGTCCGAGTAATGTCTCCTGGTCATCGATCTCTTTCCAATGAGATTTGATGGTTGTGACTTAACCTTTTCTTCGCTTTCATCAGATGACCCTTTTTCACCTTCCCTCTGATCCAACGATCCCGGATCTCTCTTGATGCCATAGTTTTGATCGCTCCTTAATTCGAAGGGGATGGTCATGATCCTTCGAACCCTTACAAAAGATATCTGATGTTCTAAATCTCGTGTAGATTCTGCAATGCCATTCCTCCTTATATTTTCAACTTCATGGTCAGAATTCGATCTCAACCACGAGAATCTGACCAACAGACCCGGCCCATATCGGCTCGCTGT
>JZKD02S1770966.1:35671-56614 GCA_000966675.3 Picea glauca
ATCAAAATGGTATAGTAATTTTTTATTTTATTACTATTTATAAGCTATTTTTACCCACTTTATATAGTTTTATGCCATTTTTTCACCTAATGGACTAATACAAGAGTGGTTTTGAACTGGTTTTTGTAGTTTTGACCCAGATTTCTTGCGAATTTCAACGTCATGATTGGTCATTTGTCACCTCGGGCAGGTATTTTCATAACCTAGCATATAAGACAGGTATCCACTCTGTAATGCATTATTTTATTATCCTATAAATACCTCTTTTTATGCCTTAAGTATAAACCCATTTGTTGTGACACAAAACCTTCTGTCTACTATAAATAGTGTTGCTAATAAAAGGTAGAGACTTACCAAAGATGGGCACCCTAGTTAGATCCTATTTGTCATTTGGTGCCCATGCCGAGTTTTTTTCCTTAGGTCTGGGAGTCCATTGTAACTTGATACATGACTTTATGATGAGCCTCATTTCTCACTCATACACATGCGGCCTTATTCCGCACGGATTCCCAAAAACGAGTCTTAGTTAAGCTCTTTTTCGACTCGTATAAAAACCGAAAAGATTGTTGACTGATTTGTCCCTTTCACACGCGTTAAATTGGATTTGAAAGGTTATGAGTCTTAGTTAAGCACTTTTTCGACTTGTTACCAAAAATAGAAATGATAGTCGAGTGAACTTGTCTTTTTCACACTTGTAAATTGGATTTGAAAATATGCCTATTTGGCACAAGTTTACCCCTTTTTCACACCAAGTAGACTAGAAGACATAAAAAAGGCATTTTTTGGCATTAATTTGTGATTTCATCTCATGACCTCGCTTGCAGTTATGATCCTTTATCCAGTTCTCACTTTGGTTATAAAATGTTGCCTAAGTAGTTTTTTCATCCTCAACCAAGAAGTGCCTTGTTTATATCCTTCACAAATTGACACCCTATACCCTGGAGGGAACATCACCCCGAGTGTCCATCTCCCAGATAAATTTCCTTGCATTGATCATAGGTACGTTCCACTGCTGGAACTAGTTTTTCTTACTTGCGACACTCGTTTCCTCCTCTGCATCATAGCATTGATTTGTTATGAAAAAATAAAAAAAATACGGGCGAGAAGGGAGTACTATACTATATTTGGCAGCAGTCATGTCACCTTTGAACAAATCAAAAAGTTATTGAGTCCTTGTGTCATCATAATTTGGGGTTTAGCATGGCCTTAGGAAGCTGATCTCGTTAAAGAGTTTTCTCTACCGACTAGTTACTCTTCCAGTCCCTATAGAGAACATTATTGATGGCTCTTGCATCTAATAGTCACATCATTGAGTCTATGCTATCGGAGTCCACCATAACGTTCATGCTCTTGTTCAAAGGAAGTCTATCAACCTGTGTCGGTCATTCCTCGGGACTCTTGACTTTTCATGTTGGCCATACCCTCAATTTGTCTCAGAGTCACATGATACCGTGGTCTTATCATGCACCCTGGCCCTACTTTCATCATTGGTAGGTCACCTTGAACCCAACAGTCGACATTTCATCATTGGTCATTGATTGGGTGGTTTCCCTTGTGTTCGACGATAAGACATCTATTCACACTTTGGGATTCGTGCAGTGTCTTGGAGGCCATTAGACTTATTGGTGGTTTCCTCGCCTTTGTCATCAGTTTTCATCATTGGCTTCTATTCAGAGGGTATTTTTCGTGTACCGCCTTCATTTGGCAGATGCGAAAGTCGCACAGGGTCGTTGGTTTTTGAACATGTTCTTCATCCAATCTCCACCAAATCATGAAGCTCCTTCTTTGTTCCTCATGTTGACTGATGAGAGATGCCTTAATTCTCTCCTTTCAGCGGGTCTCTTTCCATCGACTTCAACTCATTTATTCTAGATATGGGACCTAGAGTTTTATGAGTACCTTGAGAATTGTAGTAATCAGTGGTAGGTTCTCTCACCATTGACATATGGGAATACATCAAATTCTCTTGATTAATGGATTCGTCAGGTGTTCGACATCGACTCCTTATTCACACTTGTAGGAATGTACTCGGTGCCTTGATACCTATTTTAATTATTGGTAGGTTGTCTCACGTTTGTTAACGGTATACCTCAATGATCGATAATCAAACAATGTCTCATTGTGTTCGACCTCAACTCCTTTATTCACATGATGTAGACTTTCACCTTTAGCAGATGTGTAGAAGACTTGAACACATCACTATGTGGCCACAACTTTCCTGAGTTGTTGCTTAATTTTCATTGGACCAACACCTATTTGACTACAGTAATCATGGGACATCAGATTATACTCCATTGTATACAGATATCTTCATATTGGTATTGAGACTGGTTCTACTAGGCCTTGTTGATGATTATGACAACTTTTGGGATATAATCGCATTTGTATTTTCCTATTCATGGCCACAAACACATATTTGGTATATTTTCCACATGGATCTGCATTGTATTCTACGAGTGGCCATGTATGTAAAGTCAAAGAAGAATGTAATGAGAAACTAGTCTTTCCAGCTGGGCTTACACCACTCCACTTCTGGGTTATTTATAATGTATTTCGGCCATCGCAGATACTCCTCTAATCTCACACATTAGGGGGCATCTATTATTGAAAGATTTTCCTCACCATAGCTATCTTGCACATAGGGCCTTTTTCCATTTCCCTATGCAGACTTGTCATCCGTTTTTGATAAATCCAGAGATAAAAATACAAATTTTTCCACATATACGCGCCCTATCTACTATACAACATGTGTATACACTGGCTGCTCCACTACAGCCCGCGTACATCTAGATTTGTTCCAAAAAATACAAAAATGAAGTCGGGTTTCCATGTCACGATAGGAGATCTCTGATCCTTGGACTTCCATATACTAGAAATGTTCTGACTCGTCCTTTCAGTTGCATTTTAAAGGCTATAAGAGAACAATTACGAGCTAAGGAAAAGGAGGAGAAAGAATTCAACTTCGAGAGAAGAGTTACTCTGGAGAAATTACTTCATATTGAGTGTGCATCCCTTTGTCCCTCAAGTCTGAACATAGTGTTCATCCCCCAAACTCTTTCCCTATTGTTGAGAGAACCTCATTGTCTCTTTTATATGAGCTTGAATTTGGTGGAGGATTGAAGTGGTGGAGACCCAGTTGGAAGGAACCTGGTTTTTTGGTTTCGAACTGTGTTGACACAGAAGTTTGTAATGTTATCACTTCTTCTGATCATTTATTAATAGAAATACTCGTTTACCGTCCTATTGGTATCATGCAAATATACAATTATTATCCATGGGCATGTTTGTAATGTTTATTAATGGATTATGCTATCTAATGTACTAACCCCTTTATATTATCACTATATACTTGTGTTGCTTGTTTGTTGAGAACTTGTTGAAGGTATAAAGCTTTGGGTCAAAGTGATCAATGGTAGAACATCATCAAACATTGGAACGAGGTGGGTTTCTTTCTTATCTCGCTTGCACATTGGTTTATATAGCATATGTTAGAATTGAAAAGATTTTTGCAGTCATACTTGTCTGTTGTGGTTTACCCTTTCCATAGAGAGTTTTTTCCTCATAACAATTCCCCGTATGGGTTTTCTCTATGTGTAGCTGAGCAACTTTGAAGATGTGACCAACATGTGATGAGAATAGGATTTGAACCTAATGAACCGGTGACCAATTGTCAATTTTGTAGATCTTCCGGGCCAAGATATTTGTGGTTAGCTTATTTTCTTAATCTCGTTCAAAGGAAGGGTAGTTAGGAAGAATGGATTTTGGCATATGAATACACTTGTTTAAAGAGTTTCACTTTTTCGGTAATATAAGGTAGCATTGGTTTGGTCTAAAGAGAAGACACTGAAAAACAAAGTTAAATTTAATGTTAGGTTATCACTTACTAAGCTCCCCTCGTGTCTATTTTGCTTGGACTTGGATTTTCTTGTGCTACTGGGTTTGAACTACTATGCCTAGCAGAAGCCAAGCAAACTCTACTATCCTGGCCTTCCTTTCTTTTTGTCTCTCTATTCCTGACGTCCTTGACATTATTGATTACGATTCTTGATGGAAGGTTTTCGCTGATAGGTCCTGGAATAGTTGGCTTCTTTGTCAGCTCCCTATAAGCTCTCTTTTGACTGTCTCTCAATGTTTTGTACATGCATGGGCAGCTTCTAAGGATGAAAGGAAGCGACCAAAGCCATGGAAGATTTCACCCCATTGCCTACAATGCTCGATGTCTGATATTTAGCAGTTTGTGTGTACTGTTCATGAAAATGAAACTCGTTGGAAATTTTATTACTCCAACTATCAATAGACTGATCCAAATACATTGTCCACCCAGACTCAGAGATCTCATTTCCCATTCTTTCTGCATATTTACTTGGAAAATAGTGGCAAGGATGAGGTGGTGTTATCAACTTGGCTCATAAATTCCCAAGTAACAGCTCGGGTACCATATCTTCCTAACTCCTGCATTAAATTAGAAATGCTCTTATATCGAATAAAACATTAATAAAAAATCCCACAAGTAGTCTCTTGAACCAACACCATTTGACGATGTTGGTTCATGCAAGTGATAACATCGTATCAAAGTTTAAGGATAACGTGTCCTTTGGTGAAGACAACGTGTTTTTATCCTTGGAAGTGAGAGAAAATGTCATAATCAAAGAATAATCACATGCACTCTGTATAAGTTGTAATAGTAATGTATGCCTTTCTTTCTGGTCATTTCTTATTTTTTTTATTGACATTCTTGTATACATGATCTTGTATCATCAATTTAGTCCATTGATTAATATACATTCCATATATTTTAACCCTAAGAAAAAAAACCCATGAATTCACACATCGAGATCTCCACCATATGTGGTGAACAACACTTAGAACTGGAATGTCGTGCTATTGGCATAACTTGATTTAGTTACTTTTGATTGTCACACATTTTACATCAATGATAAAGAGAGAAGATGGATCTTACAACGACTCACTAAAATATGGATCTTATCCATCATGTTACACATTCCTATATAAAAAGGATGCAAATAAATGGTATTTTGTTGAAATTTAAAGTTTTATTTAAAATTTGACCCTAAAGTTTTGTGAGGTTTAGTATTCAAACTATCATAATTTTGAAAAATCAAAATTTATTATTCGCAAAAAGCTTAACCGGATGAGTTTAAATCCGATGGGATTTGAGAATCTCAAGATCACATTGTTGTTGGATGTGGATACGCAGGTGATTTGAAACCTTGGCAGGTGGGAGGATGGTCACATTATAAAATTTAGATGTAATTAGTTTTCACTTGGGCTCATATTGGGTTTCACTATTTTTCACTATTTTTACCAGATAACATTTATTATGTTGAGGAATCAGTTCATTGTTTTTACTCGGAGACTGCAGAATTGAAGATTCATTGATTTGGTGCATGTTATTTTTACAGGTTTCTCAGTAGGTGGCCCCACCACATTTTATCATTGTGATTATTTTCGTGATCTTCTAACCGTGGCAATAGGAGGAGGGTTGTGAACAGGACAAGACCAACCGTTGCAATAGGCGAAGTTTGAAGTGCACCAGATGAGATTGACCATGGCAATAGTAGGAGGGAGGTGCACAATACGAATGAGGGTGAAGTAGTTGTGAAAGTTAAACTAATGAAGGATTACAACGCTAATCTTGTTTGGAGAGAGTAATTTTTTTTATTATAGGACAGGTTCACTGTCCATATGGTATAATTAATAAAAAATAACCACATTAAAAAAACACATGCTATGTTTGGAAAATAACCACATTAAAAAAACACGTGCTATTGATTTTCAACTATGTCCTCAGAATCCTATTTGTCACTGGATGGTTATTAGCGGCTTACATTACATACAATAATTTTGAGCTTTTGAAAGGGGAGTCTGCAATGTTAGGTGGTTGGTACACCAAGGTGTTTTCCATTAAGATCTGAATTTGAATCTTCTGCATAACTTTGATGGTAATGAAGAATTGCATTACTATATTGCATAAAATTTTCGTTAAAACTATATAAATGTAGGTAAGCAATTCCACTCAGTACATTGCAATTAATTTTAAGTAGAGATTAGCTGCTTTGCAGCTATTTCTCTTGTTGAAAATTAAACAATGTAAATGTCTTTCCACTTTCTACTGGATTTGTAGTAATGACATATGTAATTTTTTCAAATGTGACATTGTTGCCTACAAAATATACAATTCCAACCTTCAAAGCTAATGGCATGATTTTGAATAAGAAGAGAAATTTGTGTGAAATCGACTTTGGTGGGATTGCAAATCTCATGCATTTAATGGAAAAATGACTTTTTAGTATTCACTATCATCTATTATGCAAAAAGGACTCTTACCCTATGGAATTATTTATCATGCAAAAATATCCGTAATCTATGGAATCATTTATTGTGCCAATGTGACTATCTATCGTATGGAATGTTAGATGAAATTAGAAACGGAGTTTTGATCTGTAAATTGCTATGATCCTCTATTGAATATTTGAAAGTGAAATTCTTGTTTTTTGAATTCAACAAAGATATATTTTCATTCACATTTGAATCAGATCAGTGTTACGACCATACACATTGTTGGTATACACATACCTAAAATTGTGCGATTCTTTGCTTTGTTGTGTTATCAACATTTGCATTTATTTTTATAATGTAAAATGAAATTGTGTAGTTTAGTAGCTCAAATCTGTTATTGAAAATATTTCCATTGTTTTTCCACACAGTTCTTTATGGGATTTTAGCGAAGATAGGATAGTAGGTTAGGAAAACGTTATTTAAAATTTCCCTATGCTTTACGCATATCACCTTTTGAAAAAAGTGGATGTACATTTTAAGCTTAACATGTTTAATTTTTTCATAGTTGTGAATTAGTGTTTTCTACAAGATCACAAGTTTTCCAACTACCATAACATACCATTAGAGAACAAATCATAGGTCAACATTATACATGTATTCCAAGATCAAGAAATCCTTCCTTTTCATTCAATCAACCTAGAAATTTGGGATTTCTTCTCAATTCATTAGTGTGGCAATTAGGATTTGTTTTTGAGTTCCTTAAAAGTGTCATTATAGTTTTAAAAATATTACAAAATAATGATTAGTAAATAAGATTGAGTTGGAATACTTGAAATTCAAAATTAAAATTTGGTCTTAGTCACAACTATTAGTGGCGTAGTCATTGAGAAGTCTTTGTCTTACGAAGTAGTAGCTTAAAGTTTGTAATAAAACTGAATGGTGGTGTCCACTATTTTCTCAACTTAGATATTTATAGATGTGTTTTTTGAACACTAAATTAGAAAATAATCCATCGTATTCCAAGAACATAGAGCTATTGGGAATTGTAGGAAGAGATGATCTCTGGCATCCTTCAATTTCCAACACCTAAACACATTTAAAGGTCTATAGAAACCCATTTTACATAGGTTATCTTAATTTAATATACTTTTACCATATAGGAACCACAAAGATAAAGTTGATATTTGTTTTCCATAAGTCCAAGTTCCCTATTTTCTTTCAAATATTATATATGCCCACTTGAATGAGTAAGTCCCTAATAATAAAAATCCTCATTGGTGTGTATATGTTGCCTCCCAAAGATTTGGGTAGGTTGCGTGTGCAAAAAAATTAGTCGTGCACGCACATCAGTTTTGTGTTGATGCATTGGAAGTTATGTGATGGATGGAATAAATCACGCATGCCAATCAAAGTTCTATACTATTCGTTGCAGATCGGAAAGATACCACATGCATGCCGATTCAGAAGATGATCTTTGATAATCTTCCCGAGTAATGAACCTAGCCAAAATTGGATATCTTGGGGTAGATGATGGATGATATGGAAAGTTCATTAGGACTGTCACACTCCAAAGAGGTTACATGGGTTGAATGTTGATAGTAGAAGTGTCTAAAACTGATGATCACTAGAGTGAATGGAGCAGAGAAGAAAGAAATGGAGTGGCATAGTACAAAATAGAGGAGGAAGAACAAAGAACAAGGTAAGTGTTTGAAAGAGGGTACAAGAAGATAATAGTCTATTTCATGTCTGCAAGGAGGTAGTCTGAGTTTTGAATGAGTCATGTTCTGAGATTTTGTAACAATTTTGTATGAGTATGGAAAAGTCTTGTTTATATTTTGTAATGGAGTCAATCGAGTAGAGTGTAGAGTATGGAGAATATTTTTGTTGTGCATTGTAGTGAAAAAAATGTATAATGAACTAGATAAAGGAGCATGATTCCATTTGCAATTTGAATCTATTGATGTATGCATTCAGATGTTTAATGGAGATAATATAAAGCTGCAATTCTCTCTAGAAGTTGATGTGTTTATTCTGAGTTTAATGGATGATTTTGTTAATGATGTATGCTACTATTTTGTTAATGGAGTATGATTGAATGAATAAATATTATCCTGAGCATGATGGATTCCTTATATTCTTTATCCCTTCATATAGGACACAATACTTGATCCAGAATATATTTGCAGAATGAAATGAATACATATTATTATCAAAAGATGCTTAACATAGAATAATGGATATACAGTAAACCTAGTTTCTATTCAATAAGGAAATAAGATGAAATTGTAAAATGCAGTGGAAACAAGGTTGTTAGAATGGTGGCAGCTTATCTCTGAGAAAAGATGTGACGGTTGCACTCATTCGCAACAAGATCATTAAAATGAGGCTTTGAAGGCCTTTTTACAATAAAACAAGAATGTCAAAAACCATAGACATCCAAAAAAACTAACCCAGGGAGATGAAGCGCCAAAAGTCATGCGGGCCTTGTTTGGGTAAGTCAGTACATCAATTGTGGAAAACCCTAAAAAAAGTTGTTTAGGGCCTCAAAACGGCCTTGCAATTCAGGGACCCAAAAACTAGGGGAAAAATTGTCGAACTGGAAAAATGCTAAAAAGAGCCAGTTGGAATAGGTGGGAGGCCACCAACATCCATCTGGATCAATCCTCCCCCCTTAGGAATCAATTGTCTCCATTGCGTCGAGTTCCCCCATCAGATGAGGAATTTTCTGTTGAATTTGGCCTCGGGTGAGGCACTTGCCTTGGTGCAGGAGTTGCCCTTCTTTGACAACTCGATAAAGTTGGATCCTTTGCTGCCGAGTGCCCTTGATATTCTTGTCCACAATCTGATCACTAGATGCATGTTGTATGCACTCAGGGTTGAGCTCTGTTGGAGTCAATTATTCTGTTATCTCTGAGGTGTCCAATAATGGTGGGAAATACGGTCGAAGGATATCCACATTGAACACTCGGTGAAAGCCAAGGAAATGAGGAATGTTGAGCTCGAAAGAATTATCACCCATAGCCTTGACGATGGTGTACGACCCATAATGGATTGGGAGAAGCTTCCGATGGGGTCCTATAAGGTTCTGTGTCTGCAAGTGAGACCAATATTTGTTGCCCACCTGAAACTTATGTGGCACCTAGTGTTGATCATGGTGTTGCTTGCACTTTTATTTGGACTTATATAGGATATCCTAAACCTATTGGAGGATGTGTTGGATCCACTCAATGAAATGGGTGGATTTTTCAACTTTAGTTGGAGTATGAGATGAGTCAGCCGAGGTGACCGCAAGGGGTAGTGCAACATCTATGGGACACAATGGTTGGAATCCAAACCTAACCTGAAAGGGGTTGTGGTTGGTTGAGCTATGCAGGGCTCGGTTGTAGCTATACTGAACATAGGGGAGACTCTCATCCAATGTGCGAGGGTTGTTCGAATTATACATGTGCATGATATGCACGATCATTGGATTTACGACCTTGGTTTAGCCATCTATCTGGGGGTGGAAGGCCATATATTTTGTGAGCTTCGTGTCTAGAAGTGACCAAAAGCTTGACCAGAATGTGTTGAGAAATCGATTGTCCCGATCTGAGACAATGGTTTGTGGGATTCCAGAAAGTAACCAAACTTGTTTAAACAACATCTTGGCAGTGGCCTCTGCTGTGATGCTCTTTTGCATGTGGCCAGAATCACCATCTTAGAAAATAAATCCACAACCACAAAAACATAGTCATTGCCCTGCTTGGTGGATATGAGGCCCGACATGTAGTCTATTGAGATGGATTCCCATGACTTGTCAAGACTAGGCATAGGTGTGTACAAGACCTATTTCTTAGTGGTCGATTTGGCAATCGCTTAGGCAGTGCATGAATTGTTTCTTAGTGGCTGATTTGGCAATCACTTAGGTAGTGCAAGACCTGATATACTTGTTGAAATCCTGTCAAAGTTTTTGGCAGTAGAAATGTTTCTACAACATTGCCACTGTATTTTTGACTGCGAAGTGTCTAGCCACCCAACTATAGTGGGCTTCCCAGATCATGTTCTCTCACTCGCTTGATTGAACGCAGATATCGCCTAGACGACACAACAACTTGTCCTGATGATGGAAATTAGAAACAATTGCATTTGCGACCAACATTTCGTAGGTGGTGGAGAAGTTTGGGTTTGTCTTATAGAGTTGGGGCCATCAAGAGGTCTCATGGCTGCAAGAGTCTAGCACCATGGTGAGTGTGGATACTAGTGGTTTGTTGAGGCAATCAATGACGCGGTTGGTGCTTGTCATTTTATACTTGATGTTGAGGTGGAATTGTTGCAAGTACGTGGATGAATTCTAGTGGTGGTCATTTTTCAATTTTCCTTATGTATGTCTGAAATACATTGGCTTATGATCAATGTGTATGCTTGTCTCCTTCCCAATATTGTAATGTCTCCAATGGCGACAGGATTTCATAATGGATTACAATTCTTTGTCGTAATTAGGGTACTTACGGACAACATCTGATAGTATCTCACTATGATATTCTGTGGGGTGGCCATGCTGAGTGAGAAGGACACCCACAACATAGTCTGAAGCATCTGTCTCGATCTCAAAGGGATGTTGCAAGTTCAGTAGTGAAATTATTGGGGCTAAGCATAAGCATTGCTTCAAATCATCGAATGCTTGTTGTTGGGACTGACCCCACACAAATTTGGCCTTACCACCACAACTGGTTACTTGGTTGAGGGCCCATGCAATATGGGAGAATCCCAAAACGAACCTGTGGTAGAAATTGGCAAGGCCCAATAAGCTTCGAAGCTCAGTGAGTGTGGTTGGGGCTGGCCAATCACAAATGACTTTGATTTTGGTTGGATCCACATGTACGCCATGTTGATCAACGATGTAGCCCAGGTAATGAACCTTGTCCATGCGAAGGATTATTTTTCCAGGTTGGCGTAGAGCTGGTGTTGCCGCAGGGTGTGCAGAACCTACTGAATATGTTGGAAGTGTTCTACCCAATTCTTGTTGTAAATGAAAATGATATCCAGATACACCACTACAAAAGTATTGGTGAATGGTCGCATGATATCATTCATCGTCCTCATGAAAATTGCTAGAGCATTTTTCAAACCAAAGGGAATGACCAACCATTCAAAAAGACCTTCCTTTGACTTGAAGGCGGTCTTCCATACATATGTCTATTCTATTGGGACCTGGTGGTAGACAAACTTCATATCAATCTTACTAAAGTATTTGGCCCTCGAGAGATGATCAAGGAGGTCGTTGATTCATGGAATCATGTACCGGTTTCTGACTGTGATTTTATTGAGGGCCCGGTAATCAATGCAGAGTCATGAGGTTCCATATTTATTCTGTACCAGCACGATTGGGCTCCCGCAAGGTGATGAGATGGGACGAAAGTGCCACTTATGGAGAAGTTCTTGGATTTGTCACTTTATCTCATCATTCTATAACAGAGAATGATGGTAGACTACCTCATTGGGTAGTGGTGCGTCGGGAGTCAGATCGATGGGGTGCTTGACCTGACAGTGAAGAGGTACCCCAGTAGGTGAGGAGAAGATATATGAGTATTCTTCCATGACCTTATCCACTTTCCTCTATTGTGTGGAGAGGTCGGCCATGGAGACCCTAGATGTGGCTGCGATCTTTCGCTCATTATGAGAGAAAATCACAAAGAAAACAAACTTCCTTGTCTCAAAGATAATCGTTCTGCATTTCTTGGCATAGATCAAGGAAATAGCACTGGGTGGGACTGCCTCGCATATCTTGTAAAATTTCTTGTTCAAAGTAATAATAACACTGCAAGGCCTAGAATCATATACATCATGACATTTCCATAAATATGGTTGGGCCAAAAGAATGTTACAAGCTTCGAGAGGGACAAGCGACATTGTTGGCTGACATGTATGTCGCTTCCTTGGCGGAGCCATCCAATGGTGTAGGGATGTGGGTGTGGCGTTATTGACAGGGTGAGTCACTTGACAACCTTTGCTGAGATGAGGCCCTTCTAGCTACTGCTATCAACGATGAAGTGCAGCAGTGTACCCTTAACCCACATCTGTGAATGAAAAATGTGCTCGCCTTCCTCTGGCTCGTCTAGATTATCGGGTTGGAGCTTGGTGGTAGAAATAGTAGCACTGGGTTCTGTTTCTATGATCTATCTCCCCCTTTCTGGTTTTGACTTAGAATCAGAACTCACATTTGATTAAGAGGTTTTCACCTTAGCCAAAAATGACTGCTTCGAGAAACAATCAATAGTGTTATGCTAGGGGCTCTTATGGAATTCACACCACTTACCAGTATCTTTCTTTGTCTTTCTGGTGTCCTTCTTTGCTTGCGACCTGGCCTAGTTGTCCTGAGGTTGTCCATATTTTCTCTATCCTTTGTTCTGCAAGTTGGAGCCGCCTTTTCCTGGATTTTTCTGTGAGGGTTTCCCAAGCCCAAATTGTCGCATCTTTTTTTTGTTCTTTTGCTCGATTTTGACGGCATATCGGTAGGCCGCGCCTAAGGAGGAGATGTATAGAAACTCCATTTCGTCTTGGATGTATCTATGCAGAACACCGCGATACTTGAGCACCAAATATCGCTTAGAATATTTGATACCCAACTTGGTGCGCAAGGTATGGAAGATGTTTGTGAACTCGGGCACATCTTGGTCTCTTTCTTGTCACAACATGGTCCATTTTGTGTACACGCTGTCATAACTTCCAATAGGGTAGTATTTTTCCTTAATAGCACCCCTAAAGGACGTTGAGGTGACTGTGTCTGTAAATAATGAGGGTTCCTCTATTTCCTTTTGCTCACAAAAGTTTTCCCACCAATCTTTGACATGGGGGACGACATTGAGGAGCACAAAAGTAATATTTCTCTATTTGAGAAATTATGGATAAAGAAATACCCTTATAGCAGATTCAACCATTTGTCTACTGTATCTACATCTATCCAACCTTCAAATATAGGAATATCGAAGTTTATTTGTACCTTGAAGGTTGCGGTGCCTTCGTTTGACGAAAATGTGTCACTTATTGGTAGTCGTCGAAGGACTTGCGCAAAACTATCCATCATATCATTCCTCTATTGTGTGAGGGATTCCTTGAGAAATTTTTTGAAGGGATCTCATGTCCCATCGTCTTTCTTTTCTTTTTCCATGAGAGGTTGTTTGGGCATGTGAGAGATTTTTTCCTCAAGAGAAATAAGCTCGAGACCCAATTATTTGTACCCTGGCCTCGTTGGGGACATGCATTAAGAACGAAAAGGAGAATACCGCTCTTATACCATTGATCCAAAATATATTTGCAAAAAAAAATGAATACAAATTATTATCAAAAGATGATTAACACAAAATAACAGATATATAGTAAACTTTGTTTCTATTCAATAAGGAAATAAGATGAAACTGTAAAATGCAGCGGAAAGAAGCTTGCTAGAATGGTGGTGGCTTATCTTTGAGAAGAGATGTAACAGATGCACTCATTCACAAGAAGATCATTACAATGAGGCACTGAAGGAGATTTTATAATAAAACAGGAATGTCAAAAACCCTATACATCCAAAAAACCTAACCCTAGGCGATGAAGTGCCAAAATTCATGTGGGCCCTGTTTGGGTAAGTTAGTACATCAACTTCTAGGGGTCGTAACTTTTGCATATAATATCGATTTTAGGCACACGATACCTCATTGGAAAGGTCATTCTAACTATGGAAAACCCTAAAAAATGTTGTTTAGGGCCTCAAAATGTCCGCGCAAGTCAAGGACTAGAGAACTAGGGAAAAAAATACCAAACTAGAAAACTACTAAAATGAGTCAGTTGGAATAGGTGGGAGGCCACTGAAATCCATATGGATCATGACTAGATAGTGTTTTTAATTCTCATGGCATCTAAAGTGAGACCTTATTCGGTTCTTGATTGAATATTGATATGCTGACACCGGGGGACATTTTTGGTAAAGTATGGATGAACTCTGGGTCATCAACCCCCCAACATTAGGAAATATGTGCTTAAGAAAGCCAACAACTAGTTCCATTTTTAGGACCTGAAGGTTTTGTTTTTCATGATGAAGGGAGATAATGATATGGAATCCATATTGATATGAAATCCAAGACTGGGTATTTATGAAGGAGGATGAGTTTTCACTACGAGAGACCAATGACTTAGTAACGAATATGGAAATTTGGAAGGAGAGGTATATACATTAATTTACATGATTTTTTATTTACTAAGTTTCCATGTTTTTTGTATGAATGGTTGAAGAGGAAAACTTCCACTAACATTGTTTCAAGACCCCAAGAACCATTGGTCTAGGACAGGACTACAACCAATATTCCGAAGGCACTGGATAATAAGTGGGATCGAGAAATTTATTTATGGTTTTTCCATGTGAAGGAAGGATACATTATTGATTTTTACATAGGATACATTGTTTATTTAAGAGAGGAAGAAATAAATTTTGTTGAAGGTCCTCAAAAGAGAATATTGGAAGAAATCCTTCTATGGATCAAGATGTTGTTAATTGAGAAATGATGTATGTGTACAGATCCATATAGAATGGTTTAGTATACCTAGTAGTGTCATGGGGGGTATGAAAAGAAGGGGGAACATACATAGAGGAGATGGATCCATTGATAAGATCTATAAAATGTTGAGATGAGGTGAGGAGAGAATGGACCCAAAAGAGTAGAGGAGAGAAAGAGATGAAAGATATGCAACAAGAGTTGAGCTAAAGAGGAAAGTATAATAGAGGAGTGGACAGAAGGTGGAAAGGGGTAAGAGATGAGGGGTCAGATCCATAATTAAAAGAAAGGATACCATACCATGATGATGTGTAGGAGAGAGTGTTGTGCCAGAGAGGAGCATAGATGGAGATAGGCTATCAAAGAGGTGTGACATTAGGAGTAAGGTAGCTAGTGAATATACTAGAAGTAGTGGTAGTAGGGTCAGAGAAGATGAAGTCCAATCCATTTGGGTGATGAGAGATGACACAACCTTAGAGGAAGATGAGGCACATAGTAAAGGTGTTGAAGAAGGTAAGGATGGTGAAGAACCCCTACGAGAAGGGGAATAGGATTTAGTTATAGTGAGTGGTTTTGCATGGATAGAGGTAGGAAAATATTTGAGATCCCTCACAAGAAATTATGAGAGAATATGGAGGTACCCCCTCTTTGAACCAGACCCATTACAAATTTGTAATCAAGAAAAATAATAGCAAACAACACAACCATAGGAGTATAGGAAGAAAGAGTAGTAGAATAAAGAAGAGAGGATACAAGTGAAGAAGAAGGTGAAGTAAACAATACTTCACAGGGAAGAGTATAAGTACCAAAATCATCGACAACTCATAGTCAGTGATTAGGACACAACCCTAGATTGAGAATGGAGAATCAAGATATTTTATTGAGGCTACCCATGCTCCATGGGACTAGTAAGGATGATGCAAATACACATTGGGTCATGTGTGAGGATATATGGTATTTGAAGAGGATAATAGATACAACATTTAATATTGCGTAGCTAAAGACCACTTTCAGAAAAAGAACTCTAGTGTGGTACATGAAGTACAATGAGACTGCACCAATGGGACAAATGAGGTCCCTGATACAAATTAAGAGAGATCTTCTTAAGAACTTTTAGAATCTTATTTGAGAATCGTAGTGGATTACTAAAATCCATGTACATCCTCACAAATCCATTAAATCCTCACTTATCTAAATCCTCACAGATTCATACATTCAACTATGTAAATGCATTGATTACATAAGAACAAGAAATAATACATAATTAAAATTAAAAGAAAGCCTGCCATTCATTCATTCAGATAGACACAACAACACCAGAAATTTAGAACAATGCTCCTCTATTATATTCATTCAAATGCTATGCACATGGATTCATACATGCTCCTCAACACCAATCTCTATTTTCACAACAACTCTCAAATCTCAACTACAATGGAAATAATTATCAACTACCAGAATGCCAACTATCATAAGCCTCTATTTCATCAACAACCTCATTTGAGAAGCAATACATTTATTTATACAACACGATCTCGTTGAGCTTTCCCTCCAAGCTACCTTAGTGCTATCCTATCGAAATAAAAGCATTCAACTACTAAGGATTTATTACAATAAATGTTTTTGACAGACAAATAAGAGAAAACACATCAAATCTATACTGCAAGCAACTTCATTAAAAGAAAATGAATTCCCCGTCGCTCTCACGCGATCGTCCAACTCTAAAACATTAAATATGTTCATAAATTACAATCTTTTAATATGTTTGCATGATATGCCTCCTTAAATTCAAAATTATTACTTCAAAATATGCGCTAGTGTGCTAAGTTGTCTCCCACTAAGGGTTTGTTGGCGATGCTCCTGCATCATCATTGTTGGGTATCCTTTTTGAAATCCATAGACACCTTACTTTTGTGACCTATATTGAATATGTTGCATAAAATTATAGGTAATCCATTCATTTTGCTCAATGATACACTCATTTGGCTATCTCTTGGTGTACATAAGGTAATAAAAAGTTAAACTATGATTTTCATGTTTTATTGATAGTTAGAATAGTTATCTATGTGTTTTATTCCATATAATAGCCTTGTTGTGGAAATAGTATTAAGACAGGGTTCTAAGATGATGCTCAAGGTCATCTGGTACTCACACTCCAAGTCATCCGGTACCAGAAAGTTCTACAATCATTCGGTACCTACGCTCATCTGATACTCACACTCCAAGTAATCCGGTACCAAAAGGTTCTATAGTCATCTAGTACCTGCCCTCATCCGGTACCAGTGTTTATTTGTCACATGTACTCATCCAGTACCAACATCCTACAAGCATTCGATACCAGATATAGTTCGAAAATTTGGAATGCTTCTAGAGGAAAACCAGGAACATGGGGTTTTTCCAGCGTTACGTCGAAATGAGGATGTTTATGTCAGAATTCAACCATATTTCATGTGTGGACCTCCAGCTCAGGGGGAATGATTATGCAAAAAATAGTAAACATCTCAAACTGCTAACTTGTGCCTCGATTTTTGTGCAGATGAAATGGGTTTTTTCTAGAATGTGGAAAATTGAGTAACGCTTGGAAGCTTTTTCAAAATTGGAATTATTTTGGAAGATATGGGTTGATCTCTAACTCGAATCTTCCCAAATTGATGAATAACCCAAATTTTTTGAGATTTATCCTAAAATCGTAAAAATTATTTTCTGTGTTTGGCAATTCGGTTTTATCCATTCCTCCATGGATTTAATATAAAAATAAGAGCCTTATAGGGATGATAAGGGTATCCATTATTTTCATGAAGTTTTTGTAAATGAGAGATTTATTCTTGTGAGAAAGCTTTAAGGAGTTGTTAGCCATGTAAAAACATAGTTTTTTTATCTCAATGAAGAATTGATTGTTGTTGCCACATTGAGCATCCTTCTAGCTTGATCTGAGTCTTTCTTAGAAACACTCACCTCCTGGGAAGGGCCCCTCAGTGAGGGTAAGTGTTTCCATAATTTATTTATTTTGTAGATTAGTATTGTGTTGTTTGTTTACATCCAATTCAATTCTTGTTTTGATTAATGATTGGATTCAATTTAGATGCTTTTCAATTATGTCCTTTACATTAGTTTTGGTAATTAAAACTCAGAGTTCATTTTACCCTTCATTTTTATGCACCAATCCCATAGATATATGTTTTAATTTTATTTGCATTAATTGTTTCCAATACTCTATTTTTTGCAATTCATTGTCATTGCATTTCAATTCATTTCCAAACCTTCTTCCCATATGAGCATCTTATCATTTCTTCAAAAATTGATTGGAATAATAATCTTCAAGATCACATTCATATGATCAACTTTCATATTCGTTGCCACCCATTTTTATTAACAAACAAATACCTTTTGCAGCTACTATACTCATCTAGATTCAGTTCATACACATAGATCAATTGTAGAAGGTATTGTTTGATCTCCAATTATTCATATCCCACTTGCAATTCTACCCACAAACACTCTGCTACACCAACGAATTATGTCCACACATTTTCCCTTTGTTTCAGATCTAATCCATTATGTCATATCCATATATCCATCATGCATCAGATCTATTCCATTACATAATAATATCTCCATTCCATCTCATTAATGTTTTTCTATTGTTTCTTTCTTCAGAGATCGATTAATTCATTAAGACCTTATCATATACACAATCTTTTGAATGCAGAAAATAAACAAATATCATTGTCCATTCATTACTTTCTTCCTAAAACTTAGTTAGATATTTCTTCTAAATGCCCATTGCATTACATATCTAACACTCTTGTGCATTTGATTCACTCATTATTTATTTATGATTGGTGTATACATTTAAAAGGGTGGTTTTGAGTCTAAGTGAATATCAGGTGTTGATTGAGTTTGATGATTTTGAATTTCCCGCACTTTACTTCCTGCACCTAGTTTCATTTCCTGCACTAGTTTAACAATTTCATTCCTGCATTTTAATTTCCTTTAGTTTCAATAACCAAGGGAAAGATTAAAGGTCTAACTCGTGAGATATGGCCTCCCCACGTTGCGCTTCTACCTAAGGTGTTATTTTATTTCATGTTAATTGAATTCAATGCTTCTTTTGTTTATTGCATCAAAGTGTGGTTTGTCAGAATTAGGTTAGACTAGGCTCCAATGCTACATTTATTGTGCATGAACCTCTAAGTATACGACTCCCTCCTTGACAATTTAACGTTGGGAATTAATAGTGTATATATTTATCCCAACAAGCACAAATGTGGTGACCGCAAAGGTGCAGAAAGAGGTGGATACCACTGAGGTCCTTAGGGTGGATATGGAAGAGGTCGAGGACGAGGATATGGAGAAGGTGGAGGAATACCACCCACTTGTTTGAATTGTGGAAAGATAGACCGTGTTTCAATATTTTGTACTAAACCGCATGCTCTGTGTGGGTAATGCTATAGTATCAAGCATGCCACGAAGGATTGTCTTGAATTTTTGAAGAAGTGGGAAGAGAATAAGGCACACTGAAGCATGGTAATTATACAGTCACATACGAAAAAAAAGGATGAGGAAGATGATGTGATGGTGATAACCTGAGGAGGAAATAAAATGGGAATGGACTTAGAGTGTAGAGAAATCTCGGGCCTGAGAATGGAAGGGAAGATAAAAAAAGTAGTGCAATCTCCTCCCAAGATTAACGGTGCGTAGTAGAATACGTTTATGCGTGATGCATAGAGGGATCTATAGGAGGAGAGAGAAAAATAAGAGTTGTGGCATGCAACACAAAGGATGATAGAAGAAGCATGGGTACATTAGAAAGTACAACACACCATTCAAAGATTGTTAGAGGAAGTCTGAGCCTATGAAGAATTGTAGCGCACCACACATAAGTATTTGGAGAAATATCGTGTGTGAAAAGAGATACAACACATGACGTAAAGGTCGTTGGAAGAAGCCAACATGAAGGAAGAAGTATAATGGGAAAAACAGAAGGAAATACAGGAGCAATATTGCAAATAGTTGAGGCACATGATGTGTGGAGAAGAAATATGCAACATTGGTCATGAACAATAAGAAGAAGACCAAGTAAGTAATTTCTTACATTGTTGTTTGAGGTTGTTAACTAATTTGTATGCTGCAAGAAAGTTGTCACACATGTTAGCAAGTTGTATGGGGGAAGAAGAAACAACTATAGCCATATATGCTCCACTACTAGAAAGGGATGTGTGCCAGGTCAACAAGAAGAAGAAAAAATGAAGATAGTTCAAGATGATAGTTGAACTCGGTAGTTATGAGATGGATGGAGTCATGTTGGATCTATGATACAATGTGAACATGTTTCCAAAGAATTCATGGGAGTTGATGGGAACGCCTAACTTGGTGTGGTCCCCAATTCAACTCAAGCTGGCTAATTAGTATAGAATATATTCTATAGGCCGACTTGAATAGGTTGAAGTGAACATTGAAGGGGTGAAGAATAAGTTAGATTTTGAGGTGATTGAGATCATGGATGACTCATATACATACTCTTTACTACTTGGTATTGATTGGGAATTTGAAAACAATGTCGTGTTGAATTTGAAAAAAAGGAAGATGTCTTTTGAGACGAACACTTTGTGCCTGTCAACAATTAGATTTTAATGAATGATACTAATACAATGAGCCTATAAATGAGGATGCATAGTTATCAATTATTTAAAACATCTATCAAATCACATGGTGCAGAGAGGATTACATAAATCACACAATAGATATTGTTAAGAACCAAATATCAATATAGCATAGAAAAACCTCAGAATAAGTACTCAATGCCTTGAAAAATAAATAATTTCAAATAATAAGCCTCTTCGAGGGGGAAACCTCATTTTACCCCACATAAATGTTCAAGTACAATATGATTCCAAATGAAAATGTCTCCTTGATATATATAGGAGACTAGGAGGTATAATTACAACTAATGGAATAAAGATAACATAAATAGAATAACATTACTAATGTAATATGCCCCAATTAAGGGGTAATGAGCCAATATTAGGGCTTAACATGCCCCTCCCCTTGAGACAAGTGTTGTCCGCAACACTTAAGTAACTCTGGATGCTTCTATATAAAAGACTCATCTTCCCAAGTGGAATCTTCAGCC
>JZKD02S1770966.1:83982-96484 GCA_000966675.3 Picea glauca
CCATGAAACCTCCTGATCCCAATGTGAGATGTCCCATCAACAAGAAATAAAAGGTATGAAATGTAACATCCAAAGGTGGACATCTCCACAAACTAGAAGTTTGAATTAAGTCAAAGCTACAATGATAGAAAGTGTGAGACCTTCAAGAGAAACATCTAATCAAACAAAGCATGTAAAAGTGTAGAATGGCCTCAAATGGTGGATGCTTCCTCAAAACAAGTTCCAAGCAAGTGGATCCATGAAATAAGGCATCAAATTATATATGAAGAACACATGTGAAATGCCTTCAATGTTAAACTAAATCCATAAAGAAAGGGGTGACCCCTCATCAATCAATAAATAAGACCATCACTTAACATATAAATAATACCATCCCTTAACATGTATGCAAGGAGGGTGAGTGCTCCACATGGGATGATGAGTAATATCCAATTTTCACTTAAACAAGTGTCAAATCATCCCACAAGGAGAGGGCATTCAATGGTAGGCTCCTCCACCAAGTAATAGGGCATAAAAATATGTAGAAGATGGAAAAGCTCAACATGAGGGTGTAATATATGTCATAAAAAACCATAATATGTGTATGAATCCTCAACATGAGAAAGGGAATTCACCTTGTGAACATCACACCATGCTAGACCATATCAACCTAAATGAATGTGAAATTAAGTCATATCAAGGGGAGAATTCCAAGCAAACAAGGATTCCAATACAATATTAGTTTAGCTAAAAATTGTTAGGGTGTTCCATCAACGAAGTCATACATAAACATGTATCATCCACCATCCAATAATGATCATATAAGGGAATCCACAACGAAGTCTAATAGTATGAAAGGAAAGAAATTACCAATACAACTAGAGCATCAACATCATCTAGCCATCCATGACTACATCACTAATAGTCTCATCAAATGAAATACAACCCCTAGGCCATCCAAACATCAACTTGTAAACCTATATTTGTGATGAAAATCACAAGAGTAGTGAAAAAATACTATTGTAGGCCTCATGTAAAATGAGGGATAAACCTAGCAATACAAACTGAATAATTTTGAGCATAATCATAATTTCATTCCTCTTGCCAATGCTAATTTCTAGTAGGTTTGTTTCCTACCTTGCAACCCCCATCGATGAACCATCAATAAATTGACTTTATTAACTCAAGTGGCTCTATTATTGATTATCTTGGTTAAAGTGTATTTAACCACTTTGTTTGATTATTGAATTACCAAGTGGAGTTGATTTCGTAGAAGCTTCAATTCACCCACCACAAATGTCATGCATCGACCCTGCATAGTGAGTAGTGAATGGGGCCAACTTTGAATTTTGTTCAATATGTGTCTGTATGCATCGAAATTTGACATGGTTAGACTAGATACATGCCTTAACGGTATGGGGGGGTTTGAGGACATAAGGATGTATAATGTCCCCACATAATATTTGAGATTCTTCACACTGGCATCAATATTCATCATGTTGCACCTCTCATTGTCATCGACATTCGTCATTCCCTTATATAGAATCGTTATCGAAACTATATTGAAATTTGACATGTAACTTCCAATACACCCATCACAAATTTATTCCACCGAACCTGCACATTGAGCAGTGAATGGGGCCAATGTTGAATTTTTTTCAATCTATTCCTGTATGCATCAAAATTTGACATGGTTAGACTATATAGTTTCCTTGAAGGCATGGGAGGGTTTTGATACTTAATGATGTTTGATGTCCCCACATAATAATTAAGGAGGGTTTTATTATTGAATTACCAAGTCAATTTGATTTCACAAAAGGTTCAATTCACCCACCACAAATTTCATGTACCGACCCCACATAATGAGTAGTGAATGGGGCCAATGTTGAACTTTATTCAATATGTTCTTGTATGTGTCAAAATTTAACATGTTTAGACTAGACACATGCCTTGAAAATATGAGAGGGTTTCAAGACTCAAGGATGTATGATGTCCCCACATAATATTTGAGATCATCCACATTTTCGTCAATGTTCATCATGCACGTCTCATTGCCAATGTTTGTCATTTCCTTCTATAGAATTGTTGTCGGAACTATCTTGAAATTTGACATGGAACTTCAAATTCACCGACCATCACAAATTTCTTCCACTGACCCTGCACAATGAGCAATGAATGGGGCCAACGTTGAAATGTTTTCAATCTATTCCCATATGCATCAAAATTTGACATGGTTAGACTAGATAGTTTCCTTGAAGTTATGGGAGGGTTTCAATACTTAAGGATGTTTGATGTCCCCGCATAATATTTGAGATCATCCATGTTTGTATCAATGCTCAATATAATGGATGTCTCATTTTCATCATTCATGATTTTCATATATAGAACATTTTTCATAACTCTCTTGAAATGTCAAGGAACTTCCAATACACCCATCACAAATGTCATCTTGCATCGACCTCGCACAGTGAGAAATGAATGGGGCCAACGTTGAAATTTCTTCAAACTGTGCATGTATGCATTGAAATTCAACATGGTTAGACTATACACATTCCTTGATGGTATGGGAGGGTTTCAAGACTCCAGGATGTCTGATGGCCCCACATAATATTTGAGATCATCCATGTTTGCAACAATATTCATAATGGGTGTCTCATTGTCATCATTCGTTGTTTCCATTTGTAGAATCTTTGTTGGAACTCTCTTGAAATGTCATGGAACTTCCAATTCACCCACCACAAATGTCATGCACCGACCCTGCATAGTAATCAATGAATGGCACCAACATTGAAATTTCTTCAATATGTGCCTGTATGCATGAAAATTTGACATGGTTAGACTAGACAAATGCCTTGATGGTATGAGAGGGTTTCAAGACTCAATGATGTATTATGTCCCCACATAATCTTTTATTTTTCCACATTTGCATCAACGTTCATCATGCTACACCTCTCATTGTCATCATTCATCATTCCCTTCTATAGAATCATTGTTAGAACTATCTTGAAATTTGACATGGAGCTTCCAATACACCCATCACAAATTTCTTCCATTGAACCTGCACAACGAGCAGTGAATGGGGCCAACGTTGAAGTTTTTTCAATATTTTCTCGTATGCATTGAAATTTGACATGTTTAGACTAGATAGTTGCCTTGAAGGTATGGGAGGGTTTCAATACATAAGGATGTTTGATGTCCCCGCATAATATTTGAGATCGTCCATGTTTGCATCAACATTCAATATAATGGATATCTCATTGTCATCATTCGTTATTTCCCTCTATATAATCTTTGTCGGATCTCTCTTGAAATGTCATGGAACTTCTAATACACCCATCACCAATGTCATCTTGCATCGACCTCGCACAGTGAGTAGGGAATGGAGCCAATGTTGAAATTTCTTCAAACTATACATGTATGCGTCGAAATTCAACATGGTTAATCTACAAACATGCCTTGATGGTATGAGAGGTTTTTTTGGCCTTTGACCAAGTTTTGAGGAAACATTGGTCATGTTCGACCATTTTTGGGACTTCAATAGGCTGGTCAAAGATGAAATGCCTAGGCAGAGATGAGATCATGGGATCTCACCTATTTTGTATGATTTTTTGGCTTTTAGGGTTTATGTAATGGGTATGGGATGTCGGCCCATGGGTTTACCCATGTTTAGGCCTTCTTTTAATGTATAAATAAGTAGACAAGACTTAGAGTGAAGTCTGGCAGTCTAAGTTGTCTTCATGCAATAATATCTAAGAGTACTAGGTAAGTGTTGCATTGAGCTGTTTTGACTTAGTGCAAGTAATTGAGAGCTTTGTGCACAGACTGTGTAAGGCTTTGTGTTATGGAGGAGTTGGATATGTTCCTTAACCTGATTTTGAGGAAGGTGGATCTAGTGCACTATGTGCATATCACCTGTCCAGTGCGAGGCTAAGCTCTATGGCTTTGTGCATAGGAGCTGGTGGATGTAAGGAGATCGAAGACTAATAAATAAGAAGAAGAGTTGGTGGACATATCCCCACACTGGGGTGAACCACGTATATCCCGTGTTTTGGTGTGCTTTGTGAAATATTGTTCATGTTGTTTATGTGCTTATCTTCTTAGTGCACTGATCTTGATGTATGATAGATAGATCTGTGGATGCTTAGTGCTTTATGATAGTTGAATACTAGATATGAGATAATTCTATGTGATAAATGATTAGATGTTCTTAATCTTGATTACTACTGCGTTGATCTGTAATAAGGGTTTAACCTGCGATGTGAATAAGGTTCGATAACTAATGCATGTTATTGGCTAAGTGCTCTGTCAAGTATTGTAATCACAAATTTGCGTCCCAAATTGGTTGTAGACACCTAAGTCCTACAACCCCCCCTGCCTCTACCTCAAGTGAGACTTCCTCTACTTCGCAGGTGTTTCTGAAAGGGTCAATAGTTAGGGTTTTGATGGTGCGTTGTTGTAGCGTTGAACCTTGGGTCTGCCCCTCTATGCCAACAAATGGCTCCGTTGCTGGGACCTGAAACTATGATTGTTGGGAAATGAAGAAAAGAGAAATCTCTGTGCATAGATCTATTGCTGCAGTGCACCGTATTCTACTTGACATGCTAAGAGAGAAGTCAGATATGAAGAAAAGAGGTAAGATATTAAAGCTTTGTGCTCTGATAAAGGTAAGATACATGGAAATTTTTTCTTCAAAAGTATGAATATAGGTATGTTTGATAGATTTTGTCCTAGTCTGAAAACTAGGGCACAGGTAGAAGAAAGATTTGATATGAATACATTCGATAGAGATAGTGAAAGATATGTTCTTCTTATGCATCGAAAGAATTTTTGGACTAACAAGTGGATGCAGGAACCTAGAAAGAATTTTTGCATATTGCAGGTCCAACACGATGATCCCAGTGCATAGTATAGGAAAGGTTGGGGATCATTTAAAAGAAAGAGAGGATTGACATTGTGTTATAATTCTAGAAGACTAGGACATCTTGCTAAGGAATGCCCTGGTATAGGTCCTATTTGTCTTGATTGTAAATCTATTGGCCATGAAGTTGAGGATTTCCCTAGAATGATTTCCAAAGTTCAAATCATGAACATGAGACAAGAAAAATATGAAGAAGGCCAAGGGACTACATATATGTTAGAAAAACAGAAAAATTCAGAGACTATGTTATTACAACTGAAAGAAACATTGAATGATCACAAAGACATCCATTTACCAGATATCTTAAAAGAGAAACAATGCATAGAAACAAGAATAGGAGACCTCGACATAGACTGTGTCTTGGATGAGGAAACACAAGTGAATATCATGACAGAAAATACTCGGAAAATTTTGGGAAAACCTGCTATGGTTCCTTCATTGGGAAAGATAGGTATTTTTAAAGGAAAGATGATAACCCTATGTGGAAGAATTACTAATGTACCTATGATTTCTCATGAAACATCGACCGAAGATGAATTTGAAGTCATTAAGTTTGTTGAGAACAACGCCCCTTTTTCACTTTTGTTAGGAAATACATCAATTGAGAAGGACTAGATCAGAAGTAAAGCAGAGGAGGAAGATACAGAACAAAAAAATCAAGAATTAAGGGAATTCATGGCTAGAAAAATAAAGCGACTAATGCAAGAACAAGAGGATAAGTTGAAGCAATAGAGGGCCAGAGAATTGGCTATCAAAGTTGAAAGAACACAAGAAGGATTAAAGAATTTGTCCATGTAGGAAATAAGTGCATCCACCCTAAAAATAGTAAGAGAAGAGGTATTACATTTAAACCCTTTGAAATACCCTCAGCAGTGTGAAGTTACTACGCTAAGAGAAGATAAGACTAAAAATGGAAAGAGGAAACCAAAGACTCAAATCACAGGAAAGAAGGCAAGAAATATCAGTAAGAAGAAAGAAAAGTTAGAAAAACTACAGGAAGTTCCAGAGAAGACTTCGCAGAAGGTAGGATTACAGAACTTGAACCTCTCCAGAATAGTAGAACGGTGCAAAATGGGACTTCGCCACGACGAAGCTATATGACTGTTGGAGGCACCCTAACCGTGACACTCCAGAACGACTAGAAACACAGTTATTGCCGAAAAGACCGACATTGGACCATTAGGACCATGCCATAACGACTCAATTCGTATTGATTAAGGCACTCCTGCCCGTTGGAGGAATCCATTATGACGTTGCTTATTTAACCCATCAGATGTTGCGATGGGACCACTTTTTGCAAACCAAGATATCCGAGATAATAGAGAATTGATTGCATACCACGTTGTGTTGTCTATACCTTGCCATATGTTTGATTACCTTATATGTCTATTCTCTTACCTAATCTCCTTCATTACAAGTGTGAATTTCGGGTGAGCATAGCGCGCTAGAAACGTTTGTAGAGGAGATTCTGATTGACCTCATGGATGAGAGAGTCATGTACATGGATGATTTTAAGAATGGAAATTTATTTTAAAATGTAGAAACCTTGGCGAATCTTACTAATCCTTCATATGCCATCCATAAATGATTGGCAATATTTTTGTAAAAATATTCAAATTTATAAGGATTTTATATAGTTTTTATAAAATTTAGGCGATTTTTAAGGTAAAATAATTTTATTCTATAGAATTTGGCTGAACCATTTTTAAAATAGAGAATCTTGTTTGTGGAAAAACAATGGAAAAATAGCCCATGAGCGAAATTTAACCCCTAAAATCATCGCTAGTCATGTATGTAGGTATACAAGCATTGTGAACAAGAGGATTGCAAGCATCCCATTCGATTGCATGTCATTCTTGTTGAACCGTGACTGAGAAATTATGTAAGCATCGCGACGATCTAGAAAACGTGAAGCAGATCCCATCGGTCTTGTCGGACTACATGCCGCCTTTGGTTGGTCTAGTAAACCGCAACAGTGTTCCATGTGATTTTGAGTACATTTTGATCACTGCATACCTCCCAAAGGGGATACATGCAGTTGGACCTTAGTTGGGACTTATTCTATCTCTCAAGATCAATGACTTCAACCTCAGAGACCAGAAGAACTATGCGATCCTTGTGCCACATAGGTACTTGATGAAGATTATTGGGAAGAAGCCCAAGATAGTTCCCCAACCTTGGATTAAGGAGCTTGCATGATCAATGATCCTGATTGTGATGAATATCCCACACTTCAACCAACATCAGGAGGTTAACGCTTACGTTGAACTCCTCCTGTCGTGCTATCATGGAGGTTATATTTGGTTAGATAGGCGCATCATTATGGATCCGAAATGAATACACTTGATCATAGGATTGAGCATGCAGGGACTAGACCCTCACCAGTTCTACCCAAGGAAGACATCATATCACTCCCTAGCACAATGTATCAAGGAGCACTATAGTGATGCAAAGAAGGGGAAGTGAGGATACAAGGTAACTTCCATTCAAGATGGCACGATGGGCCTTTCTTTCCAACTGATTGTTGGCAATATCATTAGGAAGAATCGACCAACACAAGTCATAGGGTTCGTAGTGGAACTCACAGGGAAATGCATTGAAGGAATGCAGATGAATTAGGTGAGTTACCATGTCAAAGAGCTGGAAAAGGACTTCCGTGAAGTGCAAGATCAAGGGTATGACTTTCAATTTAGTTGTCTATTGGTATTGATCGCATTTGTCACTTGGAAAATGCTGGAAGGAGCAACGTTCCCAAGATTCGAGCCATCAGAGCCATTGGCTGCAAGGTCCTCCACCTTGTGGTACACAAATGACATGGTGAAGTAGTGGTAGTCAAATGTTTTCTTCCATACTTACTACCTATAGTTGAAGTGTGCCATTGAATCATTCCCTCAAATGACACCAAATACACTCCATCAGTACAGACCGTTCGCAAAGTTCCACACAGACTGACACTTCATCTATATCACCACGCGTAAGGATGAAATTAAGGAGGAGTTGCATTCCTACTATAAGTTGACCGAGAAAGACATGGAAAAGATCACTAAGGAATGGCCAACAAAATTCCTTCTACCAGTGGAAGATGAAAAACTTTCCAACCTCGACATCATCGGAAGTCCAATGTTCACCCAAGTCAAACATGATGAGCAGACTAGCATGAAGAAAAAGAAGAAAAAAAAGGAAGTCCAGGTGATAGAGACTGACAACGCTTCAGAAGAAACTCCGCCTGATTCACCTGCAGGAGGAAGAGTAGACAAAGTAAACCAAGAGGAAGAAGGGGAAGAAGGATACAAGCAAGATAAAGGCGAAGTGACACCATCGAAGGATCTCCTTATATAGGTTGAGACATCAAAGAAAAGGAAGGTTTCTTCGCAGAAACCCTCAACATGGAAGAAGACCTGAGTCAATAAGCCCGAGTCACAGAATGTGCTCACAATGGATGATATCGAGCCCATCATCACAACTGTAGAAGACGCTTCAGAGGATATCCTACAGAGACATGAAGAAAAGAAAGAAACACTGTATGATAGAATAGAGAATGAGCTCAAAGACATCCAACAAGATATCCATTTGATTCACGCAGTGCCTACTGCGTCGTCTTCAACAGAAAGTGTAGAATTAGAGGATGATCCAACCCAATTACGAAGACTAGAAGATGCAACAGAGGATTGAATTTTTCGAGTCCAAGAAGAAAAGAAGAAATCCACAGAGGCATTAAATAAAGAAAAGGAGGAGTTCCTAAAGAAACTTTGAGTTGCACAGAACGATAAAAATTAAATTCAGGTGAAGTTCGAGTAGAACAATGCGAAGATACAAGAAGAAAAGACCATCTACTCAGAGAGCAGATTGTGATCAAAGAGGTAGTGACTAAAGCACTTTGCTCTGTGCTAGGATTGGCATATACAGAAGAATAGTCAACCGAGAACCAAGTAGGGAAGCACGTTGAGGCAATTCAACAACTTCAAGCAAGAGTAATAGAGTTAGAAATTCAAGCAGTTCTGAGCACCCCACAAGAAGTGCACGATCAAAGGGAAGAACATGCCAGGAGCATCGTATAAAGAATCATGGAACTTGCCTCAGAGTTTAAGAAACTAAGTGATTGAAGTGCGCAGACGTACAAGAACCTTGCAGAAGATCTGAAGCTGAGGAAACTGGAGGCACAACTCCAAGAGGCGAAGCAACATGCATCCATCATCCAAGCATAGATGAAGTTGCTTACTACAATTGAGAAAATGAAGTGATCATAGGAGTAACATACAGTCCAACAACAGGTTACTACCATCCAGATCAAGGTTATGGAAGTGACACAAAGACTCTAACTGGTGCAGAACGAAGCTTACACGATTTTTGAAGCAGTTGAAGGACAAGGATCACAGCTAGACCAACTGGTTGTGATTCAAGAGTTCATCGAGCATGAGTCTCTAGTGAAGCAGCAAGTCAAGGAATCTTGAGGTAAACTCAAGGCCTTCGAAGCAACACTGCCCAGATCTGAGTGATTCGAGACGAGTCACAGGTGAGTGTTGGTGGCCTCTTGTATCCTGACCAAGTTTTGAGGAAACGTTGGTCATGTTTGACCATTTTTGTGACTTCGACGGGCTGGTCAAATATGGAGCTCCCAGGTGGAGCTGAGATCATGGGATCTCACCTATTTTGCAGAATTTTTTGATTTTAGGGTATATGTAATGAGTATGGGATGTCGGCGCATGGGTTTACCCATGTTTAGGCCTTTTTGTAATGTATAAATAAGTAGATAGGACTTAGATCGAAGTCTAAAAGTCTAAGTTGGCTTCGTGCAAGAATATGTAAGAGTGATAGCTAAGTGTTGTATTGAGATTTTTTGGCTTAGTGCAAGTAATTGAGATCTTATTACACATACTGTGTAACGATTTCTGCTATTGAGGAGTTGGCTCTGTGCCTTAACCTGATCTTGAGGAAGGTGGATCTAGTGCATTGTGCACAAATCACCTCTCCAGTGCGAGGCTGAGCTTTGTGGCTTTGTGCACAGGACCTGATAGATGTAAGGGGATCAAAGACTAATAAAGAAGAAGAAGATTTCATGGACGTATCCCCACACTAGGGTGGACCACATATATCCTGTGTTTTGATGTGCTTTGTGCAATATTTTTCATGTTGTTTATGTTTTTATCTTCTTAGTGCACTGATCTTGATGTATGATAGATAGATCTGTGGATTATTAGTGCTTTATGATAGTTGAATACTAGATCTGAGCTAATGCTATGTGATAAATGATTAGATGTTATTAATCTTGATTGCTACTACATTGATCTGTGATAAGAGTTTAACCTGCGATGTGAATAAGGTTCAAGAACTAATGAATGTTATTGGCTAAGTGCTTTGTCAAGTATTGTAATCACAAATCTGTGTCCTAGCTGGGTTGTAGACGCCTAAGTCCTACAACCCCCCTCGCCTCTACCTAGGGTGATACTTCATCTGCTTCGTAGGTGTTGCCTAAAGGGCCGGTAGTTAGGATTTTGTTGGTGCATTGTTGAAACATTGAACCTTGGGTCTGCCCCTATGTGCCAATATTTTTGAAGACTCAAGGATCTCTGATGTCCCCACATAATATTTGATATCATCCATGTTTTCATCAACGTTCATAATGGATGTCTCATTGTCATCATTCTTCATTTTTATATGTATAATATTTGTTGTAACTCTCCTGAAATGTCATGGAACTTCCAATTCACCCACCACAAATGTCATGCACTGACCCCACATAGTGAGTAGTGAATGGGGACAATGTTGAAATTTCTTGAATATGTTTCTGTATTCGTCAAAATTTGATATGGTTAGACTAGACACATGCCTTGATAGTATGGGAGGGTTTGAAGTCTTAAGGATTTATGATGTCCCCACATAATATTTGAGATCATCCACATTTGCATAAACATTTATCACATATGTATCATTGCCAATGTTTGTCATTCCCTTCTATAGAATTGTTGTCAGAACTATCTTTAAATTTGACATGGAACATACTATCCATGTCAAATTTCAGTGCATGTCAAATGTGAATAGAGTATCCATGTCAAATTTCGGTGCATACAATTTTTTTTTGAAAACATTCAACATTTTCCACATTCATAAGTCAATGTTTCCCATCATGTACTCTAGCCCTAGTACAATGTCTTTTAATAGTCGTTTCCTTTAAAATTCGATTGAGAAAATTAAAAAGAAACGAGGATGAGATGAGACAATATATAGAGTGGGTTTGTGAGTGATATTTGAGTATAAAGATGAATGAATGAACTTCTCTTGGATTTGAGAATAATTTATTCTCTACTAAACAAGGCCAACCACATGAAGGTGGAAGATCATATGGCCCCCTCCCCCCTCACATCACTCTCAATTACCCAATACATAATCTTTAAGATAGAAAACAAACAAAAGAAACATAGTAATCATGCATAGAAACTATGAAAACAAAAGTGAAATAAAACTTAAAAACATGTAATTAACCCACATAAAAAATTATTTAAAGAGAATAATTCATACAAATTAAAATATCTGGTTACGTACCTCATCAACCAACACTACATTTGTATCATCCTTCTTCTGTATATTCTTCTTGATCATCCAACTCGACATTTCTATCGACATCCTGTTTAGAAACAATGTTGAAAGGATTGATGATATCGTCATCATCATCATCAATGTCATTTTCGAGCATATCTTCATCAATATTGTCATAAAAAATTGGTACATTGTCTCCTACTCTTGGTTCATATTCTTTGTCTTCTTCATCTATTGACCCATATTCTTCTTGCTCTAGCTATACATCATCTTTTTCATCTACAATATACTTTATTCACCTTCCTCTTGGATCATATCTAACAAAAAATGACCAATCCTTCTTACTTGGAACCTTTGAGTAAAAGACTTGTTCACATTGACTTGGAAAACATAGCGGTCATTTGCTTTTTCAAAAACTATTGTTTTAATCATCAGAAATCTGCTGGCATGTTGAATAATGGTTATTTCCTCATCATGTTCATGCATTCATAACCTACACCATTTGACATCGAACAAAACTAATTTGAATGAATTAAAGTCACACTCAATTATATCATTCAAAATCCCATAGTATCTATTTTCATATTCTCGAGGACGTTTTTCACTCCTAGAGGAAACATTAGTGACTTGGAATAATGCAGTTATCCCACTATAATAAGTTTTTTTGGTTTCATCCAACTGTTTGATGTGATAATTATGACCATTGCACCACATAGCCTTTTGGTGTTTCAACTGCAATATGTCAGACATGTACAATATGCATTGTCAATTAATAATAAATAAACTTATATAACTTGGAAAGTTTAATATGAAAAAAGAATACCTATAGTCACATTAATATAATATAAAATAACTGAATAAAATGGGTTAATTTTCTTTCCTTTCCATCTTTCACACAATATGCTAAATCTATTTCTCTCTACGTAACATCAGAATATCCATTACAAAGAGTTTCTCTAACCAATTTGGACAGTTCTTTCCATGATAACCTACCACCATGACATTGATTACATCTATCAATCCATACCTTCATCTAGTCCAGATTGTTTGCAATGTATAAATGTAGTGCAT
>JZKD02S1770966.1:96494-106681 GCA_000966675.3 Picea glauca
AAAATGAGAAGAAAGCTGCCGAGGAGGAGAAGATGAGAAAAGAAGAAACCCTGATGACTAAAGTGGTTCAGGATACTAAAGAATTTGAGCAAGAAGAAAAAGCTAACAGCAAGGTAAGTGGCAGCATTAGGGTTTTCAGATTTTGATGTCTTTTTGCATCTTTTGATGGGCATATAAGTTTCTCATTAATCTGGATGGGTGGTGCAGTTGAGGGAGTTCCTTATTGATTGTGGCTGCATGGTTGATGCATTGAAGTAAGTTACTTTCTCATCAATGCTTTTGTAAAGTTTTTAAGTCCCTTTATGTATTTTCATATCCTGCTGCATGTTGATACCTCGAAAATATGGTGCTGTGGTTCTCTATCAACCAAAGTTATCTTACTTTTTTGCTTTTATGGGTGTAAATAATTCAATAGAATTATTTCTTATGAGATTATTTTGCTGCTCTTGTGTAGTGGGAGAGTCTCTGTTGCATCTGAAGATTGTAGTGGGAGAGTCTCTGTTGTATCTGAAGGTGTGAAATTGTTAAAAGAGCAGATTGATGGAGGTATAACTGAAATTGCAAATGGATATTTAAATATAAACCTAGCTAGTCCTCCCAGATGTGAGGACATGGGTGGGCATTTAACATCTTCCAACGACAGTATTTTTGAATCCCCTTCTTCAAGGACACATGGTAGTATTGTTGATAGAAGTGAGAGCCGTGATTCACAAGATGCAGAGTCTCTGCACAGCTCTCCGTGTGAGAGCATTGCTAAGGAGGAAATGGATTACCTCACAACAGGAGCGGAAATACCTGTGGCTGAAAAAGATACGGAATGCCACGGTTTGACTCCTCACAGCTCAAATTGTTCTGTAGAGGCAGAAAGGAAACAATATTTGAAGATTGGCGACGATGAAGATGAATCACAGATATTAGATTTGTTTGGTGAGGAATTCAAGGGATCTGTATTTACCAATTATTTTTCTTCAAGCTGAGTGAAAACCATGCAAATTTGGGTGTGTAGCAATTTCCTTCCTTGCAATGAGTTTGGTCCATCGTTACTTTGAACATTTTGTCGTTGGATTCCTTTATCAAGGGAGAGTTTTTAATTAGATATAGATAAATTATTTAATTTAATTTCAAGTATACTATTTTGTTTGATTGGATTTTCAAATAAAATTGATATTGACATTTTTCTTCATAAAATGCTTTTATTTTTTTTCAATTTCAATGAAAGATGTATTGATCAGACAAATGATGTTTTTGTTTTAAATTTCAATGAAAGGAGTATTCATCTTGAAAAGGTTTTCTATCTATTCATTTTTAAAGTAAAAGGTAATTTTCTATCTATTCATTTTTAAAGTAAAAGGTAACTCTGACCCTCATTTGCAGTTAGATATAATATAAGGAGACATATAGTTTGTTGGATTTGAAATTAATGGTCATATCTATACCATATTGTGACATGGGTTATTAAAAGGAATTAGGAAACTAGGAAATATTGTGACATGGGTTGTTAAAAGGAATTAGGAAACTACGAAAAAGCATATAGGCTTATGTAATTGTGTTTATTGAAGTTAGAGATAACGAGATAACGGTTCATTTAATTATTTAAATACAAATGTCATATGATTAAATATTAATTTGAAAAATAAGAGCGATTGTATTTCAATTCCTTGGATTGGAAGAGATGGTCACATGGCAGCATATGATAGGTACATTTTAGTATCAACATGAATTGAACATAAATGTAATGGCTATGAAAATTGTTGAAAACTCTAACGGACATTTGTGCAATGTGTACAATTAACACCTGATTTTATCTCTGCAATTAACTCATGTGCGTCATTGAGTGCTTGCCCGTGTTGGCTATATGTAAAGACATACCATCTCGAATATGATTTACAAACTTATTTTTTTGGGGTTTTATGAAAACAAAAGTTCTTGTTTCAAAGAAGTTTGAAAGGTAAAATTATTTCTTGCGCAGAAAATTTTTATTTTAAAGAAGAATTTATTTAAAAAAATGCTTTGCTTTATTTTGAAGGAGGTTGTCTAAAATTTATATTTTGGCATGGATATATTCAATTTTAAAAAAATAATTCAACTCCTGCATTCTCAATTTTATGAGTTGCAGAATTTTGTGTCTTGCAATTTGTGATATTTATTGTTGTTCTTTTTGTGAGTATCAAATGAATTTGAATTATAATTGTAATTGGGTGCATTTTTTGGATTATTTTAAAAGGGTGGAATTGCAAGACACCCTCTTTCTGTTGTGGTTCAAATTAATGGTTTGGTAGAGTTACTCAAGACTCTACTTATGTCTGTTAATGACAACACACTCACAATTGAGAAGCCAACTCTCTCTTGTATTAATTTTTTTAACACAATTCAAAAGATACACTTGAGTTTTTACAACTTGAGTCACAACTCCAACAAGAAGATCTGCAGCAAAAGAAAAACCATTATGAACAATTCTGAACTTGTTTTTGTTCAAAATGTTTTGCTACAAAACCATTCTGAACAATTCTAATCGTGTTTCTGTTCATCACAACCAAATTAGTTAAGTCAATGAAGTCGATGAATAATATTGAAATGCCAACATTGTCATAAAGTTGGACATATGAAAGATCAACGTTTCGATATTCATCCTTGTATGCATTGTGGAAATCATACACATTATGGTCAAGGGAATTTGAACAACTTGTCGTGACAGAGGGGGAAATATAAATCCAGTCAGGTTCCAAGTTTGTTTTAGAGACTGTGAACATATGATCAAATGGGAAACAAGTATGCAACCTTGTTCCCGAAGATACAATCAAATTATTGGTTTGTTTTGGTATGGTTTGTGTTAGTCGTGAAACCATCTCTTCCTAGTTTTTGAGCTCTTGATAATTTGTGGTCAGCTTGAAACCACCAATTAAGAATAAGACATGAATTTCTACTTGTTAGATTTTTAAAGAGCATCATCAACATTTGTAGTTGTTCTTTTTGGAGCCATTCCTTTTGATATTTCATCCTTTTTCTTGGTTAGTTTATGGACAACTTGAAACCATGTCATTTAGTAGAAGACTTTTTGCTTCTGCTAGATTTTGATTTCGAGAGCATTATCAAATCTATATTCAGAGTTTGTAGTCACCCTTAAAGCACCATTTTAGTAGAAGATTTAATCTTCTAATATTTTTCCAGGTAGGATCTTAAGCCCTCTGAATATTCACTTGACACATTACTAGTTGTCAAGAAGTGACGATTTTTCAGGAAAGAATGAACTTATGATTAAGGGGGATGTTGAAAAATCTAATATCAGTTCATTATCTTACCTCATATCGTTAGAGGACAATTGCAAAATGTAATGTCCCCATTGTTACGACTACAAGCGAAGGTGAAGGTGCAATTTTTTATTTTTTTATTTTAGGCAGGAGGGCATTGATGACATAGTGAAC
This sequence comes from Picea glauca, assembly GCA_000966675.3. Taxonomy (NCBI): domain Eukaryota; kingdom Viridiplantae; phylum Streptophyta; class Pinopsida; order Pinales; family Pinaceae; genus Picea; species Picea glauca. Next base: position 99,917 of record JZKD02S1770966.1, read on the forward strand.
CACACCGATCATGCAACAAACAACTATGACTCAATGTACTAGAAAAAGAGCAATTAGGCGAAACATGTGTAAAAAAAAAGGAGAAACGACTACTCACCCGACACAACAAGACCACGCCTACAAGCTAAGGGACAACATCCCCCTCTCGACACAATGACCTTGACAAACAAAGACTAGAACCTCAAGGCATGAGAAGAAAATGCATGAAGGCATTCAACCCATGCGCCAAAAGAGAACTTACAATGCTCAACAACACTCACATGGAAGGCACAGACTCCGACCAAGTTATCATTCGTTGCTATCTAATAGGGCGCACCATGATCCCCTCATCGGGAATAATGTCATCCCCAGGTGATAGACACATCAATAACCTTGGTGCAACACATCCTATCTGGACCAAAGACTCTAGATAACTCTGACGTGCTAGGAGTCGAATACTGACAGGAAGGCTACACTCCTACCCCAAGCAAGCAGTCAATGAGATGCATGGTGATGTCATTTGAAAGAAGTGCAAGCTAAAACACGACTTCACCAACAACCCGACCATTCATCTAGTCTAAACTAATCCATAATTACAATTTATTTTAACAATGATTACCAATCTAAATTAGCAAGTATAAATTACAATTTGGTCATTAATGTACAATCTAATCTAACATAACACCATCAAATTTAGCGAGTCTAAATTAAAGATTAGTCATTGATATGTGATCTAATTTAACATAAATTACAAATCAATTTAGCAAGTCTAATTAAATCAATACTAAAACTGTAAATAATAAATACAATCTAATTGGGCAATTCTAACTTAGCAATTAACATTATAGAACAATGTTAACAATATCAAGGAGAATGCTACAATTTGAACACTTACTAACAATTTAAATCACAACCTTTCGTCTAGCTATATTGACAGTACTAAAATAACAAGTTGTCTCTTAACACAAAAAAAAACTGCAGAGTAAAGACAATGCCCAAGCTATTTCGATGTTGTTGGTTAAGTGTTCAAGGTAGGTATCTAAAATTTGGCAATGCAGACCATTAACCTTGTTGTAAGCAATTAAAGTAAGGCAGTGTGAACATTGGGTAATCTTTCAATTTGAAGGAGAAATATAGACACTACTAACTACAAAAAAAGGTCAACCTCAACAATCACTCCTCAGGTAATCGCTTCCAATTCTGGGTAATTTGTTCATATAAAAAAAAAGGTTAACAAAATAAAGTTAAGGGAAATTTCGCTGAGTACTTTATTGGCAACCTATTTGAATGGTCAGCAATGGATTTATTCAGCATGAAGGCTAGTTAAAGGGGATGGGATTCATTTAAGAGGAGAATCAAATATGTATGTGATAGCCATACCTTCCGGAGGGATACCCATAATTTTCGCTACCATACAGGGTGATAACGTATACATAATGTTGTACATTATATATAAGGCTGTCGATTTAAATGTAACGCCAACAATACAGTCAATAATTTGTTGCGCAAACATTGTTGTCCATTCTCACCGTAAGAGATGCATACTCGACTGCTAGGTAATAAAAGTAAATTCATTGTTCAAAGGAGGTAATTACATTATCGAATTAAGAATAAAGAAGGTTAACTTTGAAGGGTAGACTCACCATCAGATTATCGAGGGCACAAGTGCAATCACCATCTAATTATCTCCAGACGAAATGAATTTTCCATCATTTAATTAAAACACAGGGGCATTCACCATCAATTAAATTGAACATGGAGTACAGTCTCCAACAGATACAAAAAATTGCATAAGGAGAGATTTGTTGCCAAGTCATTATGTTTTTAAATGGCACTCTAGTGGAATCTTAGGAACCAAAGCTTGATGGCCAACACAATGATAGTGAAAAGTTAGAGAAAATGAAACTAACGACCACCAAAGAAGGCAGATCGAAATCACAATGCAAATTAAAAAAAAAAAAACTACCGAAAAAAGAGAAAACCACACTCGTGACAGAGCATACAAATGTTGTTCATTACTGCGTGCATTTGAGAAAATTCACAATACCAAAGGAGCTCTGCGGGTGTTTCACATCTCTGGGATCCATTGTATTTTCCATGAGGCATATAAGTCATAGAAAATTGAAAATAAGGCGAAGTCCCAACACCCTTCGCAATTTCAATCTCGAATTAATATAGTTCTAAAACACTGTATCGAAATAATATAAGCTGGAACGAAACTAAAACAAATTTATACATCACCAATCTAAAACAAATTTATACATCATGAAATTAGAACGAGTTCCCAATGCCCATCGCACATTCAAAAATTCAGGTCAACTAATATTCAGTCTGTTGATTTTAACACAACAAAAGAGTTGGGTAAAAATGCTACCCTAAAATTGAAAATGACCAAAAAAATGGCAGGGTAAAATTACCACTAAAAGTGATAAAAACTCAGAATACGATTGCCAGGGATTACATGATAACATAGCTAAAATATCCAGGAAAATAAATTAAAAAGGCAGAGTCAATTTCGTGGATTGGTGTGTTGTAATGCTGAGAATAAATGACATCAATAAAATAGAATAGAGTTAAGCTACAGGGAGGGATCACAACACAGATTTGAGTTTCCAGCAACATGAAAAAAATGCAGAGTTGGGAAACACATCCTTCTCTCCTCATCCATGCATAGAAAAGAAGGGTGTTTGAATCTATAGGTCTCTATGCATTGAAGTGACGACCTCCGATTCGACTCCTGGCCGACTTCTTAGGCGTGTACTGAAGAGCTAGGGATGAGGACGAAAAGTGAATACTTCACAACAATCAACAGCCAAAGGGAATTCTCAACATGCAGGGATCAAAGCCAAGGGAAACAATCAACGATGAGATTAAGGCTATGGGGGGGATTCAGTTATCAATTAAAATGCTAAGTCAATCATTTTATTTACCCAATTAAAAATACAGAACTAGAAGCATAACCATACTAATAATCTACCATGCAGAAATAAAGGAAGCGTATCGTAGCCCAAGTCAACCGCTCTGAGTTGTTGTCCCATTCACTCCATGAAAATCCTTCTTTCCAACCAATGAGACTTCACCGGTACCTCCCAACCAACGCTAGGGGTACTCTTCTTCCCCCTTATCCCCCCACGCCATAAAGGTTCCACACACACTAACCAGAGAATCAACTTCTCCTAGCTCGCCTTGCAAGGCCAAGCTACCACTCCTCACCAAGCTGGGTATATCAAATCCCACAAGCTAAGTCAGTCAAGTCTAAGTCAATTACTTTCCCAATTCCCTCCTTTATATAGATTTTCTAAGTCAATTACTTTCCCAAAATCCCCTTTTAATTTATTGTTCAATAATTTAATTCATAATAATCCTCCCACTACATGTGTCACCCATCCCCTTCACTATACCATAAATTAATTTCCTTAATTAATTAATTACCCCTATTTCCCTCACCCACCTAAAATCATTCCTAGAATCACTCCTAGGTGTCCCCATATTCCCTTACAAGTTTTAATGACTNTAAATAATAAATACAATCTAATTGGGCAATTCTAACTTAGCAATTAACATTATAGAACAATGTTAACAATATCAAGGAGAATGCTACAATTTGAACACTTACTAACAATTTAAATCACAACCTTTCGTCTAGCTATATTGACAGTACTAAAATAACAAGTTGTCTCTTAACACAAAAAAAAACTGCAGAGTAAAGACAATGCCCAAGCTATTTCGATGTTGTTGGTTAAGTGTTCAAGGTAGGTATCTAAAATTTGGCAATGCAGACCATTAACCTTGTTGTAAGCAATTAAAGTAAGGCAGTGTGAACATTGGGTAATCTTTCAATTTGAAGGAGAAATATAGACACTACTAACTACAAAAAAAGGTCAACCTCAACAATCACTCCTCAGGTAATCGCTTCCAATTCTGGGTAATTTGTTCATATAAAAAAAAAGGTTAACAAAATAAAGTTAAGGGAAATTTCGCTGAGTACTTTATTGGCAACCTATTTGAATGGTCAGCAATGGATTTATTCAGCATGAAGGCTAGTTAAAGGGGATGGGATTCATTTAAGAGGAGAATCAAATATGTATGTGATAGCCATACCTTCCGGAGGGATACCCATAATTTTCGCTACCATACAGGGTGATAACGTATACATAATGTTGTACATTATATATAAGGCTGTCGATTTAAATGTAACGCCAACAATACAGTCAATAATTTGTTGCGCAAACATTGTTGTCCATTCTCACCGTAAGAGATGCATACTCGACTGCTAGGTAATAAAAGTAAATTCATTGTTCAAAGGAGGTAATTACATTATCGAATTAAGAATAAAGAAGGTTAACTTTGAAGGGTAGACTCACCATCAGATTATCGAGGGCACAAGTGCAATCACCATCTAATTATCTCCAGACGAAATGAATTTTCCATCATTTAATTAAAACACAGGGGCATTCACCATCAATTAAATTGAACATGGAGTACAGTCTCCAACAGATACAAAAAATTGCATAAGGAGAGATTTGTTGCCAAGTCATTATGTTTTTAAATGGCACTCTAGTGGAATCTTAGGAACCAAAGCTTGATGGCCAACACAATGATAGTGAAAAGTTAGAGAAAATGAAACTAACGACCACCAAAGAAGGCAGATCAAAATCACAATGCAAATTTAAAAAAAAAAAAACTACTGAAAAAAGAGAAAACCACACTCGTGACAGAGCATACAAATGTTGTTCATTACTGCACGCATTTGAGAAAATTCACAATACCAAAGGATCTCTGCGGGTGTTTCACATCTCTGGGATCCATTGTATTTTCCATGAGGCATATAAGTCATAGCAAATTGAAAATAAGGCGAAGTCCCAACACCCTTCGCAATTTCAATCTCGAATTAATATAGTTCTAAAACACTGTATCGAAATAATATAAACTGGAACGAAACTAAAACAAATTTATACATCACCAATCTAAAACAAATTTATACATCATGAAACTAGAACGAGTTCCCAATGCCCATCGCACATTCAAAAATTCAGGTCAACTAATATTGAGTCTGTTGAGTTTAACACAACAAAAGAGGTGGGTAAAAATGCTACCCTAAAATTGAAAATGACCAAAAAAATGGCAGGGTAAAATTACCACTAAAAGTGATAAAAACTCAGAATACGATCGCCAGGGATTACATGAAAACATAGCTAAAATATCCAGGAAAATAAATTAAAAAGGCAGAGTCAATTTCGTGGATTGGTGTGTTGTAATGCTGAGAATAAATGACATCAATAAAATAAAATAGAGTTAAGCTATAGGGAGGCATCACAACACAGATTTGAGTTTCCAGCAACATGAAAAAAATGCAGAGTTGGGAAACACATCATTCTCTCCTCATCCATGCATAGAAAAGAAGGGTGTTTGAATCTATAGGTCTCTATGCATTGAAGTGACGACCTCCGATTCGACTCCTGACCGACTTCTTAGGCATGTACTGAAGAGCTAGGGATGAGGACGAAAAGTGAAAACTTCACAACAATCAACAACCAAAGGGAATTCTCAACATGCAGCGATCAAAGCCAAGGGAAACAATCAACGATGAGATTAAGGCTATGGGGGGGGATTCAGTTATCAATTAAAATGCTAAGTCAATCATTTTATTTACCCAATTAAAAATACAGAACTAGAAGAATAACCATACTAATAATCTACCATGCAGAAATAAAGGAAGCGTATCGTAGCCCAAGTCAACCACTCTGAGTTGTTGTCCCATGCACTCCATGAAAATCCTGCTTTCCAACCAATGAGACTTCACCGGTACCTCCCAGCCAACGCTAGGGGTACTCTTCTTCCCCCTTAGCCCCCCAGGCCATAAAGGTTCCACACACACTAACCAGAGAATCAACTTCTCCTAGCTCGCCTTGCAAGGCCGAGCTACCACTCCTCACCAAGCTGGGTATATCAAATCCCACAAGCTAAGTCAGTCAAGTCTAAGTCAATTACTTTCCCAACTCCCTCCTTTATATAGATTTTCTAAGTCAATTACTTTCCCAAAATCTCATTTTAATTTATCGTTCAATAATTTAATTCATAATAATCCTCCCGCTACATGTGTCACCCATCCCCTTCACTGTACCATAAATTAATTTCCTTAATTAATTAATTACCCCTATTTCCCTCACCCACCTAAAATCATTCCTAGAATCACTCCTAGGTGTCCCCATATTCCCTTACAAGTTTTAATGACTTTCCCCCTTACTAATTTACTAGTTGAGTTTAATTTAGAAAGTACTTAAATGCTAGATACCTTACTAAGTTAGACTTTCTTTTTTTTCCTTCTGTTTCCCCTTTCTTTTTATGTTTCCCGTGTTTTCCTAGTTTCCTAATTCCTTTAAATTTCCCTCTTTCCCTTTTCATTTAGAACTCAAATTGGCAGGTGTAGAAAATTAATTTTTTTCCCTTTTTCCTTTTTAATTAATAAATTTTGAATTAACATATGAGACAAAACAATTATTTCCCCTTTTCCCCCTTTTTAAATTTTATCCCCAAAAAGTGTTTTTTTTTTTTTTTTAAATTAATGAATTGCTTACCCCTTTCTCATCACATGGTTAATGATGTTTATCATTATTATTTATTTATTTTTATTTTTATTGTTATATAAATATATACTTTTATTTTAGTCGCAAGTATCTCCTAGACCTAGACTTTAATTTCCTAGGTTGAGTGACATTTTACTAAGGAATTTGATTTAAATATTTCTCATCACAGTATTCATTCTAAGGCCATATAGGTTTATTC